>JANITX010000210.1:10064563-10084695 GCA_027564395.1 Erythroxylum ulei | reverse complement strand
ATTCCACCAATTTGATCATTATTTGAGTTTTAAATTTTATTTCCCAAAAATCCAAAAGAATACTTTTATATACTTTTCTTTTAATTAATCAATTTAGTAAAGTTTTACCAATGATCCAAACCCCCTTTTTTATTAACTTGATTTGCATTTTCGACAATTAGGCTAGCTTAAACCCTTTTGCGCTAGGTTCCGATTAAGTGAGACAACTCGAGGTTGCATCCTATATTGCAATCCTTGGAATTAAATTTTTGATTTGGATTCTAAGGGATTAATCTAAAGATCAAACAAGAGCCGATCACCTAGTGAGGAATCCAAAACTGAGCAATGGTCATTATATGCTCAAGGAAGATATTAGATAGTAGCATCCATAAAACACTACCTTTGGTCATTATATGCTCTCAAAAGATATTGGATAGTAGCATCCTTAAAACACTACCTTTATGCAACATTACAAAGAGTCCTATTAAGTTTCTTCTCAATATGCCCCTATCTAGATTGATTATTAGTCCATGTAAACTTACAACCTTTAGTATCTAAGGTAATAAATTGTCTACAATAAATAACCTCATAAATTGCTCACAATGTCTGATTAACTCTTGATTGTTTATCTTTGATATACAAAATATGATTAAAATCATCAATAAATAATTAAGAAAGAGCATCTAATTTAGAAAACTCATTAAGATAACCCAAAAAAACTCATAAACTGCAAGAGTTAGACTAGTATACACTACAGTGAGAGCCCAACAAAACTCCTTACATCAGTTATAAGCATAAATAAAATGGTCACCCTTTTCAAACACATTAACATGGCTAATAAAAAAAATCTATAAACACCTAAAATTCTGCTAGAAAACTCCCTTGCATCAACTTTTGCATGTCCCTTAAAACAGAGATTCCGAATTATCTTGGCAGCCTTTTCCTTATTTATTCTTAGTTTGTGTAAAATTAGCACATCTACTTTGTGCATTCTAATAAGTTTTCTGACATTGCGTTGAAACTCAAAGTTAGCAGCCCTTCTACAATTTCAAAAGACAATAAACATAGAAAATAACAATACCTAGAACAAGAAAGTCATAATCGATATCATTCTTGCATCAGTGACACAGTAGGGTCACCTTCTCCACCTTCAAGCATATCATCACTAAAAACAAATGAATTCATGTCCCTATGGGTATCTGTATTTAGGGTGTTTGCATGAGAACTTATTTGCCCAAATTGGAATTGCTTTAAGTAGCCTCACGTGTGAGTGAAACAACTTTAATACTAATATCAAGAGGCCCACGCATTGAAGCTAGGTCACTACTTTCTCCATGCAATGGCCTAAGAAAAGAATCCAATCTCTTTAGGTCAAAAATCACCTACTTTGAAGAGTCTGCCTTGAAGTGGATCCCTTAATGTGGGCCTTGAATATTAGTGGGCTCAAATGCATCCTGCTTATTTTTATTTTTAAGTTTAGCTGCCTTTGACTTCTTGGGGGAAAATTGGATGCCCACCTCTTTTTCTAGCTTCTATTGGTGTTTAACAGAGGAATTAAAGCTAAATTTTTTGCTGTTAGAATCTACCTTAATTTTGGTGCCCCAAAACCTTCTCTTTAAGCATAAGAAAATACACCATCAATGGAAGCAAATCTATGACTATTATCATGCTGAAGATACTTGCCTTTCGATGTCATCTTCTTCATTGACTTTATTGCCTTTTGTTGAACTTGCGTCTATGGTCCAAAAGTAGTTTTCGGTTGTGGGGAAATATTAGTGGATGCACCAAAACCCTCCATCAAACGAGTCTTACAATCTTTCTTTTATATGAGAAATATTATTATGGATAGGAAATGCGTCCCCTTTATGGCCAAAATTTTCATACCATCTAAAGGCCCTTATACTCCATAAGTTTAAAATTTTCCCCATGACACATATGACCTCAAATTCTGAGTCAAATCCAAATCAACTTAGACCTTATCAATGCTTCCTCTCATCACACTTTCAATCATTCTATTAATTCGAATGACTCCACTAACATGAACAACAATTCTCTTTAAATCCATTGAAGAATAGCATTCCAAATATAACTTTGAAAAACGAATCTGTGTTATAACGGATGTAATCAAATCATTACTAACTATAGAGTGGGAACGCCGTTATCGAATAGTGAGACAATGACCACCAATAATCTAAGGAATGTCATTTAGGACATTGATAATCAATTTCTTTTCAAACTTCAGGAGAAATTAATAATTCCCTATGTCAATAATCTTAAAGTTCCCTTTAGGTTGCCAGAGATGTTAGATATAGGCTAATAAAGCCTTATACCCTAATCCTTTGTCCAAAAGTTTCACAATAAGCACTTTACACCAAGGCTTATATGTCTCCCTATTCTCTTCAGCTAAGAAATGAATGTGGCCATCATGATTGTCACCCTCTTCATTATCCGAAACAAATTTATCAAACATAATATCATCAGCCCCCTATCAATCCTTTTATAATGATTGAGATGGAGTGATACTCATCAAATGAGTCTTATATGATTGTGTTTCTTGTATTACCATGGTATCAATGGCATTTGCACCATCTAGGCCCGAGGTCAACCCAGTTTGCCCCCACCTAATGCGAATTGATCAAACTTCAAGTTAATTTTTTTTAAAAAATCAAGCCTTATGTTCAACTCACGTTCGAGCTTTCAAGCTCGACCTCACCCAATGCTCAAACCTTATAAGCAAAAGGATGTCATTTTTGTGTATTTTCTATCTATTAAAAAATTTGAGCCGGGCTGAATCGTGCTCAAAGTCAAGCCCACTACCTCTAGCCGAGCTTGGGCTTGGGAGGGCCCGAGCATAGGCCAACCTATTGTCATCCCTATTAAAACGCTCTTTAATCATCCTAACTACTCCTTTTCTTGACTTAATTAACCCATTGTCATCCCTAGTAAGACACTCCTCAATCATTCTAACTATTCCCTTTTTTGAGTTAATTTTTTTATTCATTTTGGATCAAAGCATTTCTTCATATATTTTCTTTTTATTTGTTCAATTAGTTAAATTTAATAAATTAAAAAATAAAAATACCACATAAAGTTTTTTAAAAGTTAAAATATCAAATAAAGTTGTTTTTATTCAACTCAAAATAGTTATAATTCTTTAATTAAATAAAACTAATTTTATGAATTTATTAACTAAAATATGGTGTTTACTATGTATTTTTATTTGATATTTATTTGTTAGTATTATGCTTAAGTGTGTATTTTTTCCATTATTAAAGTTAAAATGTTTGCATAGTTTTATAATAATTATTTTAAGTTGAATAATTAATTTGTTATATAATTAAAAGTTGAAGATTAAATCAAATAGAAAACCAAGTTCATTTGAACAATTTGATTACTACTTTCTTATCCATTAGTTTTTGTGTCATTCTTTTAGTGTGTAAATGTTGACATTTTTTGGGACGTTTACTTCGACATTGAGAAATGGATCAAATTTGATATTAACTTTTCATTAAAATCATGTTATTTTAAAATATATATTTGGGATTATTAAAATATTATTTTAACGATATATTTTTATAATTTTTATTAAGAAAACAGGAAAAGAAAAATAGAAAGGAGTGACTTTTAGGTGTTGTATAAACCCTACTCCGGAGACAGACGACACAGCACTTAAACGAATTCCTCTGAGCCGTTGCTTCAACGATCCTGTGCTGACATCTTCGGGTTCGTCAGTTCGGAGGTGAGTTCATTAAACCCCAGGTTATATGTTAACCCCAATAAACGCTTTTCGTTTTCTCGTCGCTTTAGTGTTGTTGAATTGGTTTCTTTGACCTTGCAGATCTTCTCGCTCTTCTATTTCAACGAGTTCCATTTCTTTTTCTAAGTCGTCATGGCTCTGGTAAGCTTAAAAAGCTTACGTCTTTTCATTCTCGGAGTTCTAATTTGACTTGTCTTTCTCTTGGGTTTTTGGTTGTATTGATGCAAATGACTATTGAAGTGCGAACTCTCATGGTCAATTGCCAGATGCTTGATGGTGGGATTATTTGGAACTTGTTATATTGCTTTCTTATTGCAAATCTATGTCCTTTCTGCCCATATTTTCCCCCTTGTTTTGTGTCGGTTGTAACCTGTAATTTATCCCAGTTTTGGTGAAGAGTGTGCTTTATACTTGTTCATTGTCATTATTTACCGATTAAAGTGTCTATTTCTGTTCGATTTGCATTTAGGTACTCCATGCGGGTAACACAAACAAGAATGCTTTCAAGGCACTCATTGCCGCTGAGTACAGTGGTGTTCAAGTTGAATTGGTGAAGAATTTTGAGATGGGAGTATCAAATAAGACTCCTGAGTTTCTTAAGATGAACCCTATTGGAAAGGTTTGCCACATGCTATTGCAAGCTCTATTCATTCTTGTGTGATGTGATTTAGTTTGACGTTTGTAGGACTTAATGATGTCTAGGTTCCTGTGCTGGAAACACCAGATGGTCCCATTTTTGAGAGTAATGCCATTGCCCGATACGGTAAGGCTGGTTTCAAATTTGTTTTACTCTATAAAAAGTGATTGCCTTTCTGAGAGAAGTATTTAGTTGCTTGTTATTACTTGGTGCAGTGGCGCGGTTGAATGGAGATAATGCCCTTTTCGGTTCTTCATTGATTGAATATGTAAGTGATGTCGTTTCCTGTTGCTTGCAATTTTGCTTGTTTGTCTGATTAAAGCTAGGGTAAATTTGATTGCATTTGCTTGGATATGGAGCTATTCCTTGCAACCCAAAACCACTTAGAGAGATTGATAGTGACAGTACTTAGGGTTTAGTATTGATGAAGTTGAACGTCTATGCAATTGTTTTCTGCATATATTGATTAAGTTTTGGAAATCCATATACCTTGGTGGAGTTATTCTTTATGATGTTCACTTGTAATTTGAGAATCTGAGGTAATGTGAAACTGATAATGAAGGAAATGTTTGCTATTCTTGCAGTCTCAAATTTCCTTCTCCTTTTCTTTTTGTTCTTTGAATTAAATGATAAAATTCAGGACTTGGATTTGGCAGGCTCATACTGAGCAATGGATAGATTTTGCTTCTTTGGAGATTGATGCTAATATATTGCGCTGGTTTATACCCCGAATTGGCTTTGCTGTGTACCTCCCTCCGGTTAGTTGAATTATGTTTTGATCTTTTATATTCCAGTGTTCACACAATAAGTTTCTCTAAGGATAAATCTTCAAATAATGATTGAACTTTTCAATCAAAATTTTTGTGTAATTGATCAAAGGCTGAGGAAGCTGCTATTTCTGCCTTAAGGAGAGCACTAGCCTCTTTGAACACATTTCTGGCATCCAATACTTATCTGGTTGGGCATTCTGTGACTTTGGCTGACATCATTATGACCTGTAATTTGTCAATGGGGTTTAGCCGGATTTTGACCAAAGATTTTACTTCTGAGTTCCCTCATGTTGAGAGATACTTCTGGACTATGGTTAATCAACCAAATTTCCGAAAGGTATTGGGAGAAGTGAAGCAAACAACATCCGTCCCTCCTGTCCAATCAGCAAAGAAACCTGCACAGCCCAAGGAACAAGCAAAACCCAAGGATGAGTTGAAGAAAGAGGCCAAAAAAGAGACAAAGAAAGAAGCAGCAAAGCCCAAGGAAACAGAGGCTGGTGATGAGGAAGAAGCGCCTAAGCCCAAACCCAAAAACCCTCTTGATCTTTTACCCCCTAGTAAGATGATTCTCGATGAGTGGAAGAGGCTATACTCGAACACTAAGACCAATTTCCGTGAAGTAGCTATTAAAGGTTAGTCTCTTAACCTAGATTACATTTGGCAACATATATGTAGTCTGAGGTTTTGTGGTATGTGATGATATTGCCCATTCTTTTATTAGATGCTGTAGGAATGTTCTTTATACTAACTTGTGTGATGTAAGACAACATAATTAGCATACATCACAAGGATGCAATCATGCGTTGCGATCTTAGCTTCCTGTTCTTTATGGCCAGTTTGGTTGAGTGGAATAGTCATTCTATTACTAATGTATTTGTGATGAATGGTTATTCCTTTGTACCTCTTCCCAGTCTTTACCTATTTCGCAAAACGTAGAATAGGTAAAAACAACCTTTCTTCCTCTTTTTTTATGATGATGATTTTATTATTATTATTATTATTATTATGAAAATTAAGAATAATTTCCTTATTATTATCATTATCATTATTAATTTCCTTAATAATAATAATAATAAGAAAATTATTATTAATTTTCTTAATAATAATAAGGAAATAATAATAATAATAATGATAATAATAATAATAAATAACTATAACTATAACTATAACTATAATGGATATTTTGATTTTTTTGTTAGTTATTCCTTTGTCATTCTAAATTTATATTTTCAAACTAAATATTGGCATACATCATCATTAGAAATTCTTAGGAATAAACCAAACTAAGTAATACTCATGTCATTTTATTCCTCATCCATTCTATTCTTAAGAATAACTATTCCATTCTTTATCTATTCTAGCACGTGAACTAAACATCCTGTTAGTGTTTAACTGTTGGATTATTTCTTGTTTTGTTCTTTTCAGGTTTTTGGGACATGTATGATCCTGAGGGTTATTCTCTTTGGTTTTGTGATTACAAGTATAATGATGAGAATACCGTCTCGTATGTCACATTGAACAAGGTTAGTGGATTTCTGCAACGAATGGATTTGGCTCGCAAGTATGCTTTTGGGAAAATGCTGGTGATTGGTTCAGAACCACCCTTTAAGGTGAAGGGGTTGTGGCTATTTCGTGGACAAGAGATTCCGCAGTTTGTGATTGATGAGTGTTACGACATGGAACTTTATGAATGGAAGAAGGTGGACATTAGTGATGAAGCACAGAAGGAACGTGTCAATCAGATGATTGAAGATCATGAGCCATTTGAGGGAGAGGCTCTGTTGGATGCCAAGTGCTTCAAGTGATGAGGTTTCTACATGAATCTGAGGTCCCTGCGATGTACCTGTTTTACTATTTATGTCTTTGAACTTGGAACGAACAGATTCTCACTAAGTTGCAGTAAGTCGTCTGTTAATTCCTGTGGGATCTTATAGTCCTTCCTGTGATTTGCTTTCCTGCAATAGTCATTGAACTAGCTGATCTTGGTACAAGTTTTGTTAAGTCTTGAGTTTTAGGTTTCAAAACGGTTTTGAACTTTCTTATTAATGTGATTGTCTATATTTTTTTGGTATTTACAATTGAAGAAGCTTGCTTTTTTCATCAAAATCAGTCGATTTCATTTGAGCAATCACAAACTGAACAAGCGACACCATCTCTACCGCTTTCAACCCATGATACAGGGATGGCAAACATGTCGGGTAGAGCTAGGACCCCTATAGATTCAGCCCCCTATAGTTTAGATTCCAATGTACATTTATTACAGAATATCATTATGAAAAACTGTAGAATGAAACGTCCATCAGAAGGAATTCTTAAAACTGACAGTTCTATATTTAGTCCATACGTCCTAACATCGAATCTGTTTACGATGCTTTAACATTTAATGCACTTCCGATACTCGTTACTCTTATTATATTACGTACGCTAACATGTTAGTTATACATATTTACTAATGTATAATGAGTAATGACATTCGTTATCACATAGAGGTATAGATACAAGATAGCTGATATATAGATGTACTGATTAATCACAATAAGGTTTCCTAGAATACTTCAGTTAAAAAATTCAAGGTCTAATGATAAAAAAATTAGATCGGTTTAATTGGAAAAAACATTTGATTTTCTAATTTTTCGGCTCAATTTGTAACTTTTTGATTTGACTTACTTTAATTAATAATTCTTAAAAATTGATCAATTTATTATTTAATAAATTAATTTTTTAAGTTCTTATAAACCATAATTAATTAAAAAGATTGTTTAATAAAAATAATTAATTAATTTTTATTAAACAATCTTTTTAAAATAAATTTCAAATTCTTAAATAGGGTAAGACAATCTCTTTCAATAATATTTAAAATTTTTAATTTTATTTAATTTTTAGTTGATTTTATGACGGTTTAATACTTAAAACCTAAATTTTCATGTAAAATAAAAAAATAAACACAAATTACTTTAGTTATACCATTCTTTACATGATATAGAGCCCCCTTAAATATGTTTTCCACAATGTTTGTTTTATTTTATCTCATCTCTCCCTCCCATTCTCATTCCCTTCCCTTACCACTGCCTTTTAACTTAACATCTCCTCCCCTAAGTACAAATTTATCATCATCACCTATTTCTATAACTCCAAACCACTTGTAACTTTTGCACTATCACTATTAGTAACTCGAGCTCCGTCACCATCCTCTCATTTAATGGTCACTACTCGCTGACTCAAAACCTTTCCTGATCATAATACCTACCATATCATCACTCACCCCTCTCGTGATCGTGATTCCGTTTCTTTTAGTTATGCCAACAAATTGTCTTACTAACTTCAAGCAACGCTTAATGAGTGCAAAGCTCTCTATTACAACAACACTTGGACTTTTGTCCCTCCCCCTTTTTGTGCAAATGTTATTGACTACAGATGGGTTTTTTGAACTAACCTTAAACCTAATGACTCGTTCAATGACTTGTTTGACTGTTACAAAGCTTGTCTTATTGCCAAAGGATACCACCAATCCCCTAATATATCAACACCATAGTCTAATCGTGCTTTAGCTAAGAATTGTGCCATTTATCAACTCGATGTCAATGATGCTTTTTTGTATGGAAATCCTCAAGAACTTGTCTTCATGCAACAACTCGCAGGTTTTACTGTTCCTAACCATCCTCCAGATTCATGTTGCTTTCACAAAGATATTTATGGTCTCAAGTAAGCTCCTAAGGTCTAGTTTCATAGAATAAGTCATAAATTTACAAAAATTGTTTTATTTTGTCCAAAATTGATGCCTCCCTCACACTACCTTTCTTCTTATTATGTGGATGACATTCTGGTAATAAGTTCTTCACAAGAATTTATTTAGACTATCTTTAATGATCTTCATGCTACATTTACCATCAAAGATCTTGGCCTCATTATTTTCTTAGTATTGAAGTAACATTCACACCCACTAGCTTTCTTCTCACTTAGTCCAAATACACTTGTGATCTTTTTCACTGAATTCATCTTGATTCCTCCAAACCGGTCTCTACTTCCATGACTTCATCTTTACCTTTATCCAAAAATTATGGACTAAATATCATAGTACTATTGAAGTTCTTCAATATCTCTGTGTCACTAGGTCAGATATATAATTTTATGCTAACACGTTTCTCAATTCTCACATTACCTTACAAATATTCACTACTCAACTATTAAACACATTTTTTGATACTTTCGCTCCATCCCATCCCATGGATTTTATTCAGCTATTCCTACCCACTTAATCTTACATGCGTATTCTAATGTTGATTGGGATGAATATCCTAATGATCACTTCCACTTCTGCTTATTGTATTTTTCTTGGTTCCTTTTAGATTTCATGGAGCTCAAAAAAGCAGCCTATGATTGTCAGACCTGATATTAAAGTTGAATATAGAAGCATTGCTTTTGCGGTTGCTAATTAACTATATTGGATCAACTTTCTTCTAAGAGAAATTGGAATTTCTGATGTTAAGCTGCTATTGTATTGTGATAATCTCAGAGCTAACTTCTTTATTGCATACTCTCATGCTCGTACCAAACACATTGAGATTGACATCCATTTGGTTCAAGATTTGGTTGCTTAAAAAGTCTCTATTTATTCATCATGTACCAACTTCTCAACAGCTTGCTATCATATGATAAAGAATCCTTTGTTGATAACACCTTATCTTTCTGTCGTAATTCTCATAAGATAAGATAAATACAAATTTCTTTATCTTACCAGTGATGCACATGTATAAATAGAGATGAAAATGCTCATGCAAAAAACACAAATAAATACAAAATACATTAGTTATATCATTCTTTACAGTTACATACATAATAAGGTATTAAAAACGAATTACTTCAATAATGATCAAACTACTGATAGAAAAGCCAATGAGAGTTTGAAATTTTCCTAAAATTGTATCATTGCGGATAAATTCGTGATATGAAGCTTAAGACATGCACAATTAATAATTGTTTAAGACAATGTTAACATTTCGTATATAATAAGGTAGATAAAAATATGGAGGAAAATCTGGTAATTATTGATGTCTTTCCATAAAATAATTTTATGCATATTCTTTTATAATGTTAGGTAGAATCAACCAAGCCTGATTTGACCATGACCCTTTACAAGATACAATGATTATACATTCTTAATTACTTGAGTAATTAAGGAAAAAAATTAATTAGCAGTTCTGGCAACGCCAGGCATCGACATATGGATAAATTCGGTTGCATTAGGAAATGGTGCGACACTACTACCGCCAAATGGCCACAACTGGTGAACGTAATTATTGCTTCTCAACTGCCACAACCTTAGTATCTCTTCTTATTAATGTCCCTCTCACAATCTGGCTTCCTACAACGATTCTTCACATTATTACACCACCCCACTATTGCTTCTACTTCCCTCTCTTCTATCTCACTCTGTGTCTCTCTCTAATGGCTGCCACCTTTAGCCAATTTTACCTGCTTGTGGTTTTCTTGACATGTATGCATGTTTGTTACGCCCAAAATGTGGCTCCTACGCCAGCTGAAGGAACAACTGAGTGGGTGCCTGCCATGTTCATATTTGGAGATTCCCTCGTCGACAATGGCAATAACAACTATCTTGCATCTCTCGCCAGGGCAAATTATTACCCTTATGGTATCGACTTCAGTGGAGGTCCTACTGGTCGCTTCTCCAATGGTTACACCATGGTTGACGAAATTGGTGAACTCTCTATTTGACCTTTTGTTACCTGTAATTAATGCACTTGAGAAATTGTCAGACTTTCGTCCATTTGAAGACGATTTCTACAGCGCTGTCAACCCTTTTTCAACATATCCTTCAAACCCGAAAATAGATGATAGAATAATCCTGAGAGTTTTTCTGCATGCAGCTGAGTTGCTGGGACTTCCATTGATTCCTGCATACTATGAGGCTTCTGGAGATGAAGTTCTCCATGGTGTCAATTACGCCTCTGCAGCTGCCGGAATCCTTGATGTCACTGGAAGAAACTTTGTAAGTGTATTTATACATATGCATCAATCTTCTAGTTATAATTACGTGCAAGCTATTTTCTAAAGCATTTTCTATTATTCGATTTTCGTGTTGAAGTTTTAGCTAGCTCATGATAAGGTTGGTCTCTTGGCTCTATCTAGTCTACCATATTCTTAATTCTTTCGTATGTTTGTTTCAGATGCTGCATTGAATGATCTCGAACTGTACAATATGCTCATTTCTACTTACGTTACCATAATTCTCTTTAAATGCAATTAAATGATGATTCTTTTGTCTTCACAAGACGTGTCAATTCTCATTTCATATCTGGTTCGCTAGAATCTTATCTTTGCATCTACGATATGGTCTTTGGATCAGGTGGGTCGCATACCATTTAATGAGCAAATAAAGAACTTCCAAACCACGCTCGATCTAATCAGAAACGATCTTGGAGTAGTTGATGTCGCTCAGGATATTGGTCGTTGCATATTTTTCGTTGGGATGGGCAGCAATGACTACCTTAATAACTATCTCATGCCAAACTATCCAACCAGGAATCAGTATAATGCACAACAGTATGCTGATTATTTGGTTAAAGAATACAGTCGACAACTCATGGTAATTAAGATTTCTACATGCAATGTACCCTATATCTTATACTTTTCAGGATTTAAGACAAGGGAAAGATAATTCTTATGACCATATATTGAATCTACTTTACATCTCCAGTATCTTACTTGGCTGTTTGGCAGTGCAGACCCTTCACGATCTTGGAGCAAGAAAGTTTGTAATAGCAGGGTTGGGGATGATGGGGTGTATTCCAAGCATCTTGGCTCAGAGCACTGGCGGAAAATGCTCGGAAGAGGTCAACCAGCTGATTCTACCGTTCAATGAGAATGTCAAGACTATGATCAACAACTTCAATAAGAATCTTACAGGTTCCAAGTTCATCTACATTGATATCGCCCGTATGTTTCGGGAACTTGTTTCCAGCTCTCCAAGTAATGGTATATGGTGCCTTCTTTTAGACTTTTCTCTTTTAGCCATTACAAATTTGAAGTTGCGCTACATCGAATAAGCCGATAACATACATTTCTGTGCTCTGTGTCGTAGGGTTTAGCGTCCTAGATCAAGGTTGCTGCGGAATTGGCAAAAACGGAGGACAAATTACATGTCTCCCGTTCCTAATGCCATGTGAAGACCGAAATAAGTACATTTTCTGGGACGCTTTCCACCCAACAGAAGCTGTGAATATCTTGCTGGGAAAGAAAGCTTTCAGTGGAGACACAGCCGTGGTTTATCCTATGAACATAGAGCAGCTTGCCAGTCTTGATATCTAAGTGAAAATCACTTATTTTGTATTAGTACCTCTGTACTGCTCATTAATGCAACGGAGGGGTACTTTAATGGTGGTATGATAAGAAATATAGTTTTCATATGTTTGCTCTATCTATCTCTGTTGCGACCTTTTGATCTTTTTTTTCCTTTTACATAATTTTTATTTTTCGCAATGCATCCTATATGTTATTGACAGAATTTTTTGTCTATTTTTCTTTGTATTTATCTTATTTTATGAATCTCAACCATCTATTTATATAGGATCCATATAAATAAGTAACTGTGATTTATGAAACAAAATAAGAACAAAACAAAAAATGAACAAAGAATCCATCCCCCGTATTGAATAGTATGATAAGACATTCAATATTTGCTTGCCGAGATTAATTGAAAGAAAAAAGGTAAAGACCTAAATCATTTTACATATTATAAATTAATCATTATTGTGTAAGACTAATTAATCATAAGATTTTTTTTTTTGAAACAATCATAAGAATTATTAAAATAATGGCTATTACGAATAGAATATAATTATTTGAAGACGAAGAAACAAGAAAAATATATATTAAAATATAATATATTTATTCAAAGATCTTGATTAGAATCGTTTGGGCATAATTAACAAAACATGGTGGCAACAAATATCCCTCAAAGCGTAGCCAATTGTTGGATGTTGATGGGATAAGTGTATGATTGTGAAGTGAAAGTTGCCTTGGCTACCAAGATGTTTGCCAACTCTGTTGGATGGAAAGCGTCCCAGAACAAGTACTTCTCCCGATTTTCACAAGGCTGTTGTAGAGGAAGACAAGTTATCTGCCCATTGTTTCTTCCCACACCGCAGCATCCCTTGTCCACTACTTCAAATCCTGTTTTCAGTGTATAAATCTCACGTTTCAGTAGAAACATTCGATCTAGAATATCATGAAAGAGAGGATTTTGGACTCACCGTAACTGGAACCATTGAGAGAGAGATCACTAGTGCTTCTGTAAGAATCCAGGTACACAAACTTGGCTCCTGCTAGTTGACCATTATTGAAACGTTGAACAAGCTTGAAGAGCCCCGAATTGAACAAGGAAATTGCCTGATTGATGTTCTCATTGCATCGGTTGTTGTTGGTACTATTTGTATTATATCTTGCAAGCTGATATGGAATGCAACCAATTTGCCCAACAGCAGTTACAATAATCTTTCGAGCTCCCAATGCATACAGTTGCTGCAGAAAATTGAAGAAGCATATCAGAATTTTCTGTCATGGTGCAGAATAATGAAAACTCTCCATAAATTTATCATATTTAGATAACGAAAATAATGACTCAAGTCTGTCAGTTAATTATATTCAAAATTACATTGAAACTTTTGGCAACTTACTGATAACTGGCGAGTGTAATCCTGAAGAAGCGCAGCAGCAAAAGCTTTTGTAGTGTAATCTGAGCTAGTTGTATAGAAAGTTGGCATAAAATAGTTGTTAAGGTAATCGTTACTTCCCATCCCAGAATAGAAGATGCATTTACTCAGGTAGCTACTAAGTGCATTGGTATCGTCTCTGAACAACCTCCTCAGTTCTTGTACTGTATTACCGAAAGTCGCTACTTGTTGGTTCATTGACATATGATCACCCTGTTAAACACAATCATAAAAAATTCCATCAGAATAAATCGAGCCCTTCCATTCATTTCTTCTGATTATACAGTCCTCCTGTGATATATGATTTTCTTTACCAAATTGTTTCCAGTTTCATCTCGAATTCCAGCTGCTCCAGAAGCATAATTGGCTCCCCTTAACAAGTAGCTCCCTCTGACCCTCGAGTAAGGAGGAATGTAAGTAGGGAAGCCAAGTAGTTGAGCTGCAAAAAGTTGCACAAACCGGCAAACTAAACTTTGAAGATCAATCATCATATTGCAGTAATGAAGTAAGTGATTGTGTCTAAATGAGAAGCTTGCATACTTCATCACCGCATGCCCGTCATTTGCATTAATTGAAGTCTGTAGTGACTACGATCAAACAATTTTAGCTGAGTATAACAATTACCTAGTGCATCAACATAAGTTCGACCGTTAGTGAATCGACCGGTAGTTCCCTCGGGGAAATCAATCCCGTAAGGCCTGTAGTTGGCCCTCGCAAGTGTAAGCATCCTATTGTTATTCCCATTGTCGACCAGTGAATCACCAAAGATGAAGAAACAAGGCACCTGGGGCTCCTGTCTTTGTGTCCAAGCTCTGGTGGCGAGCAACACCACTGCAAAAGCTGACAAAACAAACCCATTGAAACCCCTCATTTCTAAGAAACAAAAATCCTCTTGATTCTATTATGGTCTGAAACTGAAACTACCATATAATCAAAGGATGTACCTTTATATATATATAGTCGTTCTCCAACTTGTACTACTTTGCTATTATTGGAATCATATGTTTTTCATTAGATCTAAAGTGCTTACAATGAAAGTAAACGAAAAAACAACTTTTAGTTGAGGTCTCATGTTGTGGTTCTTTACATTAGTACGTTTAGTTGAGGTCTCATGTTGTGGTTCTTTACATTAGTGCCGAAGCTGCGGTGGAAGAATAACATTCTCGTGATACGACCATCCTCTGCTTCTCACTGTTATTTTGCTTCACTTATGCAAGTATCTGTTTGTTTGCATTCATACTAGTAGTAAAACAAACATCACAGATTCACCAACCTGTGTTCTGTTTTTCCTTTTTTGGTTGTTCTAAGAAACCTATCTTACATTATATTTACAGTGACGCTGATTGACGATCTAACTACCACTTGGTTCTTTATTTTCTTTTGAAAAAGTTGTACCACTTGGTTCGTTACTGACTCCAATAAAAGAAAACACAAATTATTATGAAATGATAGGTCGTCTCAAGCTTCGGATCTAATGGACTATTCTTTTGTAAGATTTAATATTTTTATTATTGATTTATATAAAATTTTAAGGGTAATTTGTCGCAGAATGTCATGTCAATCATAATAGAACGATAACAGAAAAGAGACAAGATTAGGAAGTACCAATTCTGTTCCATTAATCTCAACCACCCATTTATGTAGACCTACATAAATAGGTGGTTGAGATTAATGGAACAAAATTGGTATAGAGGAAGTTGGACAAAGGATCTGAGGCCAACAGAAAGGCCAATGTTGAATCAACAATCCTCTTTAAATGAATTGATAGAGGTATTGACACCAAGTTTAAAGAAAATAAGTACTTAGTTAAATGAGGAGTTAAAATTCAGGCATCAATAAAATCACTGTCCCAAAGTTTAATAAAATGTTATCGAAATGTTATAAATGGAAGCGTCTCACATCTAACAAATAATACAAGAGGAGAAGGCAATTTATATGAAAAAGAGAGGAACAATAATATAATAACATAATGTTTTAATATTTTGAGTTGAAATATAGTATTATTTATGATATATATGAATTCATTTTTGTTTCCAAGAGTATTGTGAGAATAAAAGAAAAGAATGAGAATAAATAGTGATAATCATAATATAAATGAAATAGTTGATTATGTGTATTTGATATCGTATTAAATAAAATTAATAGTTATGTTAATATTCTGTATTAAATATTAAAAATGCTAATGAGAATTTTTATTCATATTCATAACAACAACAACAATAATAACACCCAATATGAATCTTGTTGCTACACGGGATTTGAGGAAGTCCAATAGTATGCAACCTTACCTCTAACTAATAGAAATACTCATATTTAGTTATCATATAGTTTATTTTGTAAATAATTAATTAAAATATTATATATTTTATCAATAATTTTCAATAAATTTTTAATTTTTAAATAATTATGAATTATTTTAATGATAAAAATAAAAGTATCAATGAAACAAAATAAAATAATTATTAAAGAAATTAATATAAAAGATCATAATATCATTTGATTTTGAAGACAATAATCTAATAAGAATCAATATCTTATAATATTTTGATAATAACTTAATAATATTCTAATAATATCTTTTAGCTCTTGTTCCTAATTTTTTATTCCAATTTATATCCACACCCTTTTAGGAATAAAAGTTTAAGATTGTTTAGGATTCATTCCAGTTTTATCATTCCCTATTTTATCCACTACCAATAAACAAACAACAAAAAGTGAGAGAATAAAGGTTGCATTCTCGTTCTCCTACAGAATAAAGGTTGCATTCTAGTTCTCACCTCTTTATAATTGATTACCAAATTAGACCTAAATAAAAACCTGATGGTATGTTGTAATGTAGCTCCATGCTCCCTCGTACACCTCTCCAAAATAATTTAAAGATTTAGTTTGCTCTTATAGGTTATTTGTTACCTTCTACTCGTGGTCAGATTAAGGACTTGGGGATAAAACTGGACTTCTTAGTGCTTCATGTCATGTTATTTTCAGATTGCTTCAAACTGAGGAGAACATGGTTAGTATAAAGTGGATGAATTTACTTGTTAGGAAGAGATTGTTGGGATGTGCCATAAGTTATAAAGTTGCAAGTATTTCTTATATAAGAAGTACAACTGGACCCACCTTCCTCTCTCTCGCCATGATCTTTGCCACTTGAGACTGCCATGACCTTCGCCACTTAAACCCTGACATCGCCTCCATCACTCCCACCCTCCTTCCTCTAGCCGTTTCCAAATCTCCTACACAATATAACAAACGCAATAGCTTTTCCCTCTTTTCAAATTCTAGAAAACAAAGGAAAAAAGAAAACTTAGCTCAGCCCTTTGTTCTCCAGATCTCTTGCTCGTGCCCAAACTTGCAAACAACCAAAAAAATTTAGTTCCCAAACACAAATGGAGACAAATTTTCTAACCCTTCTTTCAACCATTCAACAAACCATCTTGCCAAACCCTAAACCTAATCTTCCTTCCCATCCTAAACTCGCTACACCTCTCCCCTCTTTCCCATCCTTTTCTACAACTATCCCAGCCCCTACTACAGCTGATCCTCCTATTAAGGGATTTATCCCTACCGTAGTAGACAATGCTAAAGGATCTAGGAAAACATGGAAACAGATGGTTGGGGATAATTCAAACTCCTATTTGGTTTTAAGCCCTCCTGTAGAGATGGATAGTAAGCTAATAGTGACTCCTAGTTTAGATGTTTTATAGCAAGGAGCTAAGATATGGGAAGCTACTCTAGTGGGATTTTCATGGAAAAAAAGGCCTGCATTTCCGATTATACAAGCGTGGGCTTTGAGGAATTGGAAAGGAAGAGGTATAATGGAGGTAATGCTAACCGAAAAAGACAACATAATCTTTACCTTTTCTTCCAAATTGGAAGCTCAAAAGGTAATAGAAGAGGGCTCCTGGCATATCTCTCAACTTCCACTATTTCTCCAAAATTGGCAATCGGGTATAGAGCTCAAAAAATTAGAACGAAGAACATTCCCATATGGGTGAACATTTACAATATCCCCTTGAAGTATTGGACTACAAAGGGGTTGGGTATGCTTGCAAGCTACTTGGGGAAACCGAACTGCATGGATGAAAATACTGCATTGAGGAAAAGAGTTGCATTTTCTCGATTATATGTGAGTATGGATATGGCTAATGAAATGAAGGATAATATCCTTATTCTAAGGTTGGCGGATGCTAACTCTTTAAGAGAAGATAAAGTCCTGGTGACTTATCAATGGAAACCATCTCTTAGAGCTTAAGGCAAAGAATGGAAATCGAAGGGAAAGCTCTTCATTAAAGGTGACTACTAGGAAGTGATGGGAATAGAAACAATGAGACTGAAGAAATCAAGGAGACTGAGGAAATAGAACAAGTAGCAGAAAACCAATAGATGGTTCAGACAGTAAATGTCTCCCCTAAAATAAGGGAGGACATTCCGAAGGAAAAAAATATAGATTCTGTTTAACTAAATGAAGTTCTTCATAATCCATCAAAAGAATTCTGCAAGTCTACTATGAATAAAGGAGGAAACGATCTGGAATCTATTAGTACCAATCAAAATGAAGGATTGTCGGTGGTTCAATAGAAAGAACAAAGACTATCAAGGTTGATGTGCTAAATAGAAATAATTAAGAGAAGCAATTTGAGCAGGTCACCTCTAAAAAAAGTAGTAGGAGAAATAGGAAAAGCTCCAAAGGGAAAGCAAATTGATTATGACTTTGATTGTATGGAATGTGCATAGAATAAATAATCCTTCAAAGCTTAATGCTTTAAGGGATTTTGTGTTAAAGGAAAAGCCTTGGGTTTTTTGTATGTTGGAGAATAAAATTAGAGAAGTTAATATGAATAAATTGGTTTGTCTAGGCAGCAACTGGCAGTTTATTACAAACCATCAAAGTCATGCTTATGGAAGGATTATTATAGCTTATGATGGTGATTTTTTGAAACTAGATGTGCTGGAATCTAGTCAGCAGCATATACATACTAAGCTTTATTTCAAAATGGAAAATACTTGGGTTTTAGCTACTTTTGTATATGGATTCAACACTGTGTTCCAAAGAACTGACCTCTGGAATTACTTAAAAAGGATCAAGGCTTTAGTAAATTCTCCTTGGATAACATGCGGGGATTTTAATACTACTTTGTTCAAATCAGAGGCTGATGGTAATTGTAACTTACTCAACTACTCTCATGATATGTTTCATTGTATGCAGGAGGTGGAACTTATAGATCTAAAAGCTAAAGGTCATAAGTTTACTTGGACAAATAAACAAAGTTCTATTTGGCACGTCAGGAAAAAATTGGATAGAGCTTTGGTTAATGTGGAATGGCTACATTCTTTTCCAAGAAGCTCAGTGAAATTCCTAAACCCTGGTATCTCAAATCATACTATTATAAAGATAGTTAACTTGATCGCCACCTCTAGAGTCCATCATCCTTTCAGATTTATCAATTTTCTTATTAACATGGAGTTCAAGAAGCAATAGAGAAGGGATTGGAGCATGGATGTTATGGGACTAAGCAGTACATTTGTATCCAAAAGCTCAAGGCTATAAAACAAAAGCTGAAGATTATTAATGGTACGAGAGGTCTGAATCTTACAAAGGAGATTGAAATATCTAGGGATAAACTCTCTTCTATTCAAAAAGCTTTGGTAGAAAATTCCTTGGATGGAGCGCTAGCTACAACAGAGAAGGAAGCTCTTACAAACTATTTGGAAGTAGTGGACTATCAACAGTCTTTACTAAAGCAGAGAGCTAGAATAAATTGGTTAAAAAAGGGAGATAGATGTAAAAAGTTCTTCTTCAATTCTATGTTAGCTCGAAAGAATATTAACAGAATTATCTTCATTAAAACAAAAGCTGGAGTGGATGTTTTTGGACAAGATGACTTAGCTAAGGAAGCTATAAATTTCTATTGTAATCTACTTGGATCAGAATCTCTCCCATCTGAATTTGATTATGACCTTAGACAGTTTGTAACCACTAAGATTCCTAATCATAAAGTTTATGGGTTAATAAGACCTGTTACAGATCAGGAAATAGATAAGGTTGTCTTCAGCATGAATGGCTCTAAAGCTCCAGGTCCGGATGGATTGAATGGCTTTTTCTATCAAGAAACTTGGAATAATTTGGGGGAGGGGGGGATAGTCAAAAAGGCAGTGCATGAGTTCTTCTTAAAAGGGGTTCTACTAAAAGAAATCGATAAGACCTTTTTATGCCTGCTCCCTAAAAACTCCAGCCCGGAAACTTAGAGTGACTACAGGCC
>JANITX010000210.1:9955173-9967610 GCA_027564395.1 Erythroxylum ulei | reverse complement strand
CTCAAACTTATGATTTGGGGTTTGATCTGGCATGTTCTTAGAATAGAAAGATTAGGGTTTTGATTCAATAGGATTAGAGGGTTTCAAGAACCTTGCTTTCTTGGGGTTTCCGTATCACTTTATAGTCATTTTTTCTTGTTAGAAAACCATGGACAAACAATAGAAAAATCAAGGTCAAAGACCCATGAAATACATGCTAGGCAGAACATATAGCAAAAAGCAACAAAAAGTGAAGCAATAAATAACTTCACTTAACAAAAAGCTGCAACCATAGCCTTGGTTACCTATATGAATTGAAAGTATAAAAACCATATGAATTTTCATTACAAAAATAATGTGCAGCAATAGCAAGAAAAACCCAATTCTGTATGTGATGAAATCAAGTCAACAAACTACCAAAGGAAATGAAGAACTAGCTCAAGCAAAAACTTCACAGAATGTGCATAACATTACGTACAAGTTCAGATTACCTGATCAAGTGGACCGGAGTTTGCTTTTTTGTTCGGGGTGATGATGTGAATTCCTCTTCGCAACCAATCATAGTAACAGCTTGCCACGATGGTATCTGCTGTACAATCTACCATGGCAATATTTGGAATAAAATGATTTCCATGGACATGTAGAGTAAATTTCTCCAGGTCAGCCACTTCCCCTTTCTCTTCCAAAAGTTGTCTCCAGTTCAGCAAATTGATCCCTCTATATACCATGAAGAACACTAAAGCATTAACTCATTCAACAGTACGGCTGTAACAAATATGAACTGATGTCTGTTTGTAAACAACAAACAATTAAAATGGCACTACAGCATATATGTGAATGATTTAATTCACCCACATTGAAGATCATGCCCTACAATAGTTATGCCTTTCTATCTACCAAAAGTCATTGGAAATCCTGCTACAGATTTATTTCCACAATTTTTTTATAACAACAGAAGAGATGCCTAATGAAGAAAGTGGGAGACGCCATCACTAACTGCAAATCTGGGCTACGTCAGCAAAACCCGTCCACCTTCAAAGTAATGTTACTCAGGACCAGATTGGCTCTTAGCTTGACACTATTATAAAGCCCAACAAAATGCACAAACAATTGATTTCCATTTGCACATCCAAACAAAAAGAAAAAATAAGGCCATTTGTAAACAAATGACTTAAGGTTCAATAACATGCTTTTGAGACACTCATGGATCGACCTTCCCCATTCTATGTACTCCATTTACTGAAGCCAGCATAGTTCATGGTATCTTAATTTTCTAATTCATAAATAACCTGCTAAAAGGGGCAGAAAAGAGGTCTATTTTAATTTTAGGTTACTCATTCTTTCAGTAAGCAATTCAAAGTCTACAAATGTGCAGATATTCTGGCTCAAAATAAGAGATGGGAGGAAGTAGAAAGGACAGATATGACAACATAGGACCAAGTTCCTATACTGCTATGGTAGGAAAATATGAGAAGAAACTTTCCAAAGGGAAGGAGCAGAGACTTGTTCCCATAAGCACTCAGAATTAATCAAAGCTAGTTATGGTCCATATTGAACAATAAAAAAAAGATTGAATAATTCTTTAACAATGGCATTGCAACATCTTAACAATGGCATTGCAACACCTTGACTTCATTTCAAGGTGAATATTTCTTTTTGCAAATAAGGGCCCCAAAATTTATCTGCTCATCAGTGGGCATCATACTTAGTGTAACCGCTAGAAGTTTTATGAGACCTCTACCTATAACCTTTCCTTGTCTTTCTTTTGAATGAATATGGTACAATTCTTTAACAGAGATAAAAGCAGACGCTATCTTTCCAAATGATTCCAAATATGAAAAGTTAACAGTAAGGAAGTTCATATAAGTGTTTGGGGGCTTACATGTCACTCAAAAGCATTGTTTTTGATCCAATGATTCCCATTACACGCAAATCAATATTAAATTCTTCCTTCAGGACTACCGCCTGTCCAAAAATTTCAGAATCCCATGAATTTTCACGTAAACAAGCCAAAAAAAAAAGAAAAGCAGAGAAGTTATCCTGATCTTGATTATGAAGAAGATAATCAAGAAGGATAAATAATCATCACACATTATAAAGGGCATGTTAAGAATGACACTAATCTCAATAAAGTTTATAGACATCTAGATAACTTTACATTAAGGTGATGTTAAGACTGATACTAATCTCATAACTTCTAGATAATTTTAAATAAAGGGTATATGTTGATGAGATCCGAATAGAATGCATTCTTTCATAAAGCAACAGGAAAAGGACTACAAAGATGTCCCAAAGTCAGATGTTGTGTGCCAAAAGTAAACACCCAGACTTACAGTCCTAACCATTAAATTAAGTTTGATTTTTAAGATATTATGGATCGGACGTATAACCAATACAGAACTCAACATATCAGATGGAAACATGAACCTTTGTAGCTCAAATGAAAATAGGAATGACCCACACTCTGTTACATGCTATCTCAAGTGACTCCTTATTTACCATAAGCAATGTAATGCGTGTGGAACTCCAAAAGATACTATCTCACCAGAGCACTATTGATGGAAGTAAGAAACCGTAAAAATTGCATTCCAATTGAAGGACTATCCCTTTAAATTAACAGAGTATCAACATAGGAGAAGACCATTACATAAGGACCAAACTTCCCTATCCCTGCATGCCCAAACTCCTTTCTGTCTATTGCCGACCAAACATGTAAATCCATTAATCAAGGGAACATCTAACATAACAATGCACCTGATCCCTTAGTTGGTCAAGTAATGTGCCACCAATCAATCCAGGTCCAATAATTCCCATGGCTATTGTTGTTTTCGAGAGATAGCACCTTGAATGAACTGCTCTTAGAGCCCTTATACAGTCTTCTCGCTGCAAAACAACTGTAATATTGTACTCAGAGCACCCTTGAGCTATGGCACGAATATTGATATTTGCCTGCATTTCAAAAATTCCTCAAATCTTCATCATATAGAAAAAGCACAAACTAAGATATAAAAACAAAAGGACGCATGAAATCTAAAGACACTTCAACCATATATACTTTTACACATAGGTACATATACGTGTGTCCTTACCTTAGCTAGAGCACTGAAAAGAGTAGCACTCACTCCAGGAGTACTAGCCATTTGCTGACCAACTGCAGCCAAAATACTACAATTTGGAATGACTGCAACCTGGAAATTTTTGAAAAGTTAGATAAAGAAAGGAACTAACATACGAGTTTCCAAACTAGATAAATAAATCTATATCTCCTAAGCTATTTCATAAGCTTGGAAATTCTAGGGAACTAAAATCCGGTTTCACAGACTCTTACTCCTTGGTAGGAAAACTGAGAACTATGAAGTATAAGATTAAAATAACCAAGATCACCTGAGAAAGGCGCCCAGCATCTAGAGCTTGACGAAATCTAGATTGCAAAGCTTCTGCTACAGCATTTACTTCCTTTTCAGGAACAGCAAAGCACACTGAATGCTCACTACTAGCCTACATAAATACAAACACTAAGTTGCACTGCTATTTAGGAATCCAGGAAATTTAAGATTAGAGGACTCAAAACCTGGGATATCATAATGACATTAGCTCCCACATCTTTTACAGCTCCAAAAATAGCACTAGCTGTACCAGGAACACCAGCCATTCCAGTTCTGCCAAGAGATACAAAATATTGAAAATTCTACACCAACTAATTGATATAAGAACAAATAATCAAACAATAGCTCACCCTTCAACATTCACAAGAGCCAAATTGTCTATTGTTGCAAAACCTTTTACAGGGGATGCCAATTTCTGGGTATCTTCATTGTCATCAGTAGCAGAACTACAGATCATTGTTCCAGGTGCAGAGAGGTTGAAGATGTTCCTTATCACAATTGGAATGTCATACCTCATCACAGGTATAATTGTCCGTGGATGTAGAACGTTGGCCCCAAAGTATGACTAAATATTCACATGAATTCCACATTAGGGACAAAAAGAAGCAACATTGACCAGTATAAGAAGTGTCATGAAGTTCACCATTTCCCAGGCTTCTTGATAAGACAATGTCCTCAGTATCACAGCTTCACTAACTGCAAAAAAAAAAAGGAAGGTTAGGGAAAAAATATTTCTTAGAACAACACTAAACACTTAATTAATTTCCTCTCAGAATTTCAATGAGAGAAATCCCTAGAATTAGAGTGACTTTGTAAGAAAAGCATACAGAAGAAGCAGATCCTTTCACGGAAAAGTTCCAAACACCCAGTAAATCCAAGCACAAACCTTTTCTGGGGTCTGCACTATAGACTCCATCAACATCAGTCCAGATAGTAACCTGTCTAGCTTTTAGCAGAGCACCCATTATAGCTGCAGAGAAGTCACTTCCATCCCGCTTCAAAGTTGTGGGGATATTCTTAGGTGTACTAGCTATGAAGCCAGTAGCAATCACTGTCTTTGATGGATTTCTTGAGAACCATTCTTCAAGTCTTTTCTCAGATCCCACAAAATCGGGATCAACTTGATTGGAACTGGTAGGATTTACGATCAGCACCTCCCTGGTATCCATCCATTTGCAATCTAATCCACTCTGCAGAAGAATGCAACAACTTCAGATATAAGGAAAAAGTTACAATTAGAAGGCAGTTGTCATAACATTGAGCAAATCGACACTAGACCTTTTTAACAACAAATGATAACATCTGTGCAGACCATAACTCTCCATGTCCAACAACAAAATCAGTAAAGGACTCTGTGGCATGACCAGCTGCAGTTAATCAAGAAAGAAAGTTATTAGGAAGCAACAAAAACAAAATGTGACAAGAAAAATTGACCTGTGTCTTATATTCATATGAGCATCAATGAAGAATGAAAAATGACTTTCAAAAAAAAAAAGACACAAGAAAGAAGGAAAACAAAAGAAAAGACATTTTAAATGCACCCATTTGAAAGTTGTTGTGGAAAGGATGTCAAGAATTTCAGCCACTAGGTACTCATAAAAATGCCAAAACTTACATTCATCCATTTACTGTAATATTCCTTAATTGGTTCAAGAAGGAAAACTTATATGTTTATTTCCTTGAACAAAATCCTATTTTTGTAATCATAACAGAACATGAAAAAAATTAGAAAGAGCATCAGAAAACCCAACGAGAATATGAAGCTGAGGTTCACAAGGGAACATGACAAGTATTGCGTTTGTGTGTGTCTGTAAATATATTTTAAGATATAATTGTTAGATGCATGTGCACACATTCTTATATCAAGAGAAAAGAGGTCATCAATTCAGCATTGGTTTTAAAAAACCTCAACCAGAAAGAACATAAGTCAAGACAGAACCGTACTAAAATCTTGGAGTGTATGCATACACAGAAGACATGAAATAAAGGAGTCTGTCCATAACTAAGCTGCATGGACAGACAGAGTGAGTATGTTGACCTATGTATATAGCTCGAAGCATGGCTTTGAGGTTATTGATATCATCATGTAACCTGGACAAAAAGGTAGCAAGCTCATCACCGTCCAGAAGTTCCACTGCCGTTAATCTGTGCTTTTCGAAAATAGCATCAGCAGCAGATATATAGGAATCATCCCGTGATTGTGCCTTGTTTATGAGATCATACATCATGTCTGTCACCTTCGACATTGCTGACACAATCACCAATTTCCCTTCAGAAACATCATTAACAATTACATCGGCTACATTCTTGATTCTGTCAGAGCTTCCCACACAAGTACCACCAAACTTATGCACCGACCACGAGTAACCTTTCGGGAGGGAAAGGTTTTCCTTGTACTCATCAAGCAAAACAGCTAAAACGAAAATATAAATAATCCATATAAGTCAAAACAATATCAAAGAAGGTTGAATAAAAATTAGATGCCAAATTGAGCAGATAATCAACCTTTAATAGATGAACAGACATGAGTGAGCGAAGAACACTTCTTCCCCCGCCTAGAAACAAAGCCCGATCTGATACAAATAAAAAAGAACTTCCTTATACAATTCGGCTTAGCATGCAAAATGAGAGTGATAGAGGAATCAAATACATTTTAATCGTAAAAGGTAGAAAAACGAGGCTTGGAAAATATCGACATAAAGCAAACTAAGTATGCTCTAGACATAAAAGCCCAAGATGAAAATTCGAAATACAAAAAACACATGAAACTATCCTTCAAAAGTTAGAAACTTCAGCTACTAAAGTTCTACTCTTTCTTCCTTTTTTTTGTTTTTTCCTCAGCCAACTCGCCCCGTCATAATCCAAAGTAATAAAGAGCACCCATTATCTCGAGAATTCATAGCTATAAAAGTTGAAATGAAATGAAATGCCTCTATTAATAGTTACAAAGATTGAAATGCTAGTCTCAATCAAAAAAAAAAAAACTCCGTCGTTCCTATCACAACCAACAACCTCCTAAACTCTTTAACACAATACAAAAACAAATCCCAACAAGTCAGAATCCTTTTCATTTCATGTTAAACAATCATTTTCTAGGAAATCCAACAGAAAACAAGCAACACGTTCTAAATACAAAAGACAAAAAGAAACCTGTAAAAAGCAGAGCGAGAAATAAGAGACAACGAAGCTGAATGCGAGGGAAAGATCTTGTGGTTTTGATGCTGAGACGATGCGTCGGAACAGAAAGAAGAAGAAGAACAAGTTTTAGTAATGGAGAACGCCATCTCCCACCAAACTTAGCCCAGAAACGCACAACAGTGAAACAAAGTGGCGCTACAAGTAGCAAACTAGCACTAAACCAAACACGTACTCAGAAAATATTTACAAATAAACAAAATATCTAACATTATTTTAATCATTTTGACTTTTGTTTGGTTTTAATTATATACTATGCTACATTGTTGAATATAATTCATAAATAATTTATTTAATTTAAAATTTCAATGTAAGATGATAGTTTCTATTCAATGTTGTTTAATAAAATTTAATTTTTATAAATAACTCCTTAAATTTTAAAAGTTAAATATAAATAATTCAAAGAATTTAATAAAAATTTATTATTTCATAATTTATTTGTATGACTTTTTAACTTAATGACATATATATTTATATTTATGAAATTCTCAAAATCAATTCATTAGAATACACTTAAATAACTCAACAAATCTCGTATGGGATAATCGATATACTTCTAATAAGTATATAAATTAGGTCGGAGTTAGGGATGATAATGGGCCCGACCTAGCTCAAGGTTTGATCGGGCCTAAGACATCTCAACCTAAGCCCAAGTTTGACTAGACCTAGCCCGAGTTTGACTCAGCCTGGTCGGAACTTTTTTAAAATAAAAAATGGAAAACGAAAGACATTGTCTTCTTGTTTTGCATTAAAACGATGTCGTTTTAATTATAAGGGTCAGGCTTTGGGTCAAACCCGAGCTTAACCCGAAGTCTATCAACCCAGGCCTAGCTTGTTGACTTTGAGTCGGGCCAGGGTTAGGCTCAGTTGCCATCCCTAGTCAAAGTTGATGATACACACCTAATAAGTGTACAAATTAGGTTAAAGTTAATTTAGTAGGTCTATAAATCTTTTACAAACTTAGAGATAACAATAAGCTGGGTCAGGCTTGAGCTGCGCCTGACCCGTCCCGTAGCTCGGTCGGACCACAGGCTAACCAACCCTGCCCATCTACACTTTTTCTATAAAAAAATTTGGCAAAATGGAAGGAGCAAAACGACATCCCATCTACACTTTTTCTAAAAAAAATTTGGCAAAACGATCTACACTTTTTGTTGGACCCCGTTTCCAGAGCCCAACTAACCGGAATCATAAAGCGTGAGTGGGTTCCCTTGTAGGGTTATTTCAATTAACCCTCATTAGCCAACATCTCACAAGGGTGGTGTGCTCACACCAGTCAAAGACCAAAATTTCAATTCAACTTCTTCAAAGAAATTGTAGCTCTAAGTCTCTAGTTTGTTTGAAAGTAAAAACCATCTTAATTGGAGCTCTACGGCTCAAGATATGCTTAAAAAACTAAAGTGTATTCATATCCCAATCATGCTCTCCCCACCGACCCCTCACTTTCTCTCCATCAAACTCTTTCAAATTAACTCTAAAAGATACCATTTTTCCTGGAGAGATAGGGGCTTTATGCCACTTTCTTATTCAATGAAGTGCTCCATAGATCCCTTAAGACCCTTCAATAAATGCTCTGATACCACTCTTATTTCACAAATACGTAGATAGTGAGTAAGCTATTGAGAGACTGATTTGAGAGGAATGAATTTTGTGTTTCATTTAATCTCTTTACACTGTATTTATACATTTTGCTGTCAACATTATTAACAGCCTTTAACAGAAAACTATCATCTAACTGCTACTAACATCTTCTTGACTAACAGACGTCTAAGACACCAACAGATTGGTAGGTTGAACAAATTACTCGGAATAGGATGCAACACCCATTGCCTAAGTGGTCCAAGATCATGCACCCAAGCGTCTTCCCAGAATTTAGTAGTTTTGCCATTACTCACCACCCATTTTATTCTCAAAACTCACAACCCTTTGCTCTCCAAGCTACAGTACTGAGTTTGCCTCTTGCATGTTTCTAAATGTTTTTATAATGTTGAATGTCCAGCCCTATTTTGAGGCTTTCGATGATCGTAAACTCTTTTATGATTCGCAGGAATGATGAACAAGTAAAGACAAGATGGATGAAGCTTTTCTAGGGAGAGACAAGACCGTGTACACGCCCTACACGCCCATGTCCTTGACTTACACGGTCATATATATCAACCATGTAAGAACACAAGCCTGTGTAGAGTGACACACCTCCATAACTTAGATGGTTGTGTGGATCAACTATGTAAATCTCTAGAATCATGTAAAGAAGGACGTGAAGAGCGAAAACGTATGCAATCGTGTACACACATGTGTTCATGACATACATGACTGTGTGTGCGACCTTGTAATTCACTATGACTGTGTACCTTTGCGAGTGAAGCAGTGCTGAAGAAATACAATCAAATGAACACGGTCATAGTGTGACACATTATGTACACTATGGAAAAAACCTATTTCGTGATATAAAAGAGAAAAATGTGTTGGTTGTGCATAAGAGTATAACCATAACTTCCAAAAGTGAGGAAAAATAGAAAGAGGACAAGTAGTATTATATTTTCATCCTTATTGTTAATTATTTTTGGGATTGGTTTGAGAGTTTGTTGATTGTTGCATCAACATTGGTTTCAATCTTGAAAATTTGTAAGACAACTTTTGTTGTGGGTGAGAGATCAATCTTTGTAAATCCTTATTTAAATTTAGTGAATCTACTTGTTAGTTTGACCTGTGGTTTTTCCTATTCATTGGAGGGTTTTCACGTAAATTTTGGTATTTGTTTCTTGTTCTCATACTGATTTGCTGGTTAAAGTCGAAGAGTATTTTTGTTATCGATATTTGGTTGATCTTTTAGAGAGTTTTGTTATCGTCTCCTAACAACTGGTATCATAAACATCATGATGGAAGGTAGAAATAACACTATAGTCAAATTGACGTCATTAAATTACTCTATTTGGAGGCCCATAATGGAGGACCTTTTGTATTACAATGATTGTTTTGATCCTATTGATGTGGACAAAGGTGTGAAGACTGATGATCCTTTAAAAACCTAAAAAGATGTAAAATAGAAAATGAGAAAAGATGACACAAAAAACTCTGGGAACTATTAGACAATGGATTGATTTCAGCATATTCAACCATATGTGTCAAGAAATGTATCCTTTTGAGCTGTGGAAAAAGCTAGTAAGACTCTATGAAAGAAAGACTGCCCATAATAAGGTCTCTCTGATTAAAATGCTTGTGAACTTGAAGCTGAAATCTAGAAAATCTGTATAAGAGCATCGAAGTGATTTCCAAGATATAATCAACAAGCTTGCTATAATGAAGATAATTCTTGATAGCGAGCTTCAAGCCTTATTCTTATTGAGTTTGTTACTTGACAGCTAGGAGACACTACTGGTGATGATTAACAACTCAATTCTTGAAGATGTGTTCTCTTTTGATGTAATCAAATAAAGTATTTTCAATGAAGAAATCAGAAAAAGGAGATGGGAGTTGACAACATGCAGACTTTTGTGACATAAAACAAGGGAAGGAACAAAAGCAAGGCTCCCAAAGAATGTGGCAAGTCTAAGAATCAATTAATGTTTTGATGTGACAAAGACATGAAGAAATGTCACTGTGATAAGCCTTGTCACATTAGGAGGTTCTATTATAAGTGAAAAAGGGATAAGAAAAAAGCAAGATCATTAAAATGGTGAAGATGATAAGAATACAACTGCAACAACTTCAAGCACGGATGATGAGGTATCCTTAGTTTATACAATAAGTGAATGCTTTCATGTTAGTAATTCGATTTTTGAGTGGTTGATTGACACGGGAGCTTCTTATCATTATGTTCCAAAGATTGAGTACTTCTCAAATTACAACAGTAGAGACTTTAGGAGTGTAAAAATGGAAAATCAAAGTTTCGCCAAGATTGTCAATATGGGTGATATCTGGGTTCAAACAAACGTCAGATGCTTACTGACTTTAAGAGATATACAACAAATCCTCGATCTAAAGAAAATCTATTATCGGCTAATGTCTTAGAGCAAAAAGAATTTTAGCACACTTTCAAGGATAAAAAGTAGAAACTGTCCAAAGGAGCAATGACTGTTGCTCGAGGAGAGGAATATTGTTCATTGTACAAAACACACTTAAAGGTATTTAGTGGTCAAGAAGTATACACAGCCGAATAGAAAACTTCTCCAAATTTGTGGCATGTACAATTGGGACATATGAGTGAGAAAGAATTAAAGTTGTTGGCTAGTAAATCACTTATCCTATTTAAGAACATGCTTAGAGTTTGAAGATTACTATACATTGCATGACATTAGACATGAAAAGACAGAACCATAGACTCCATAGCATGATGGTGTTGTTGAGAGAATGAACGGAACAATTGTGAAGAAGGTTCGTTGCATACTCAGAATGTCTATATTGCCAAAGACATTTTTGGGGTGAAGTAGTCCCAATTACAGTCTACTTAATTAATCAAGTTACCTCAGCTCCATTATATTTTAAGATTTCCAAGAGAGTGTGCACCGATAAAGATCCCACATATCATCATCTGAGAGTTTTTAACTGCAAGGTATTTAAACACATACCTAAGGATCAGAGAAAAAAGCTTGATTTAAAGGCGATATCTTTCATCTTTGTTGGATATGGTGATGATTGGTTTGACTTCAGACTCTATGACCCAGAGAAGCAAAAGGTAGTAAGGAGCAGTGTAACATCCCACCCCGTATGGGAAGGGTAGAATAATAATTTGAAAAATTAATTGGGATTAATTAGGATTGTTCATGCATACTGGTATTTGTGAACAGTGAAATTTGTGCAAATGAAAATAACTGTACATGCATTCATGACATTTTCCAGTATTTGTGCCTAAATGAAATTTTGTTGTGGATAACGTGGTATTTGTGTTTAAAAAATTAAGTGGAGTGATTCCTTGTGTGTTTTACATTTTAGGGAAATTTTAGGAATTTTTTTGGAATTTTCCGGGGAAAATTCCCGGACCGAAAAAAATCGCCAAGTGGCGACCCGGTTGGTTTCCGGTACCGAAAATTTCTGTCAAATGGTTTTGGAATATTGGGTACATTATTTTGGGATTGAAATTGGAGCCATGGGAATTGAATGGGTCAAAGATTTAATTAAATGTTATTTTTGTCCTTTTCTTCTTTGTCTTTTTCTTAAACATGCCAAGTGTCCTACCACCATTAATGTTTGTCATTCATTTTCGGCTACTTTAAAGTGAAAGATGGAAAAGATGATTTTTCCTTGTTTTTGCTCCTCCTTCATCCGAAGCTTTCATCCTTTCTTCTTCTCCATTGATTTTCTTCAAGTTTCCTAGTTACAATTGCTTAGCTCCTCCTCCTCCTTCCACTTTGTTCTCTCTTCTATTAACTCACCTAAAAAGGGCCTAGCATAAACTTTCTCTCTTGGCATGATGATAGCCGTGCATGGTGTTAGAAAGTAGAGAAAGTATAGTAGTTGGAGAAGTGAAGATTTGAAGCTTAATTGGTGAGCATTTAATTGTACTCTTTAAGTAGTAGTGGTTAGATGCATTAATTGGAAGTTCTTGTACATTAATTATGATTTATGATGCATTAATTTCATGGAGCTTATGGTTTGATTTGTTGGGTATAAGGTTATGTTGTGTAAGAGTTAATGAGGTTTAACATGATTAGTGTGTGAATTGTGTGTTTTGAAGTGGATTTTGTGATTAAAGATGAGTAGAAATAAATGATAAGTGATTGTGTGGAATGCTGCCAATTTTTGGCTGTTTGTCCAAGTGAAGGTATTGATGACATATTGGCTAAATTCTTGTCTAATTGGCATGCTTATTGAAGTAGAATTGGCATTTGAATGATAGGAATTGGATGGAGTATCAAAGCTGGAAAATGCACCTTGAAC
>JANITX010000210.1:9836188-9862632 GCA_027564395.1 Erythroxylum ulei | reverse complement strand
GATTGTATATTGTTATATATCTATTATAATTTGATTAATAAAAATAAAATTTAAAGTATTAAATAAATTTTAATAAAATTTGAAAGTTTAAATTATTTTTTTCTTTTTATAAGTGAAAAAGAACAATTAAACTTATTTTTATAAATGACTATATCTCAACTATTATCCTAAACCTTTCTTATCAATGTTTTAAAAAAATCCTTGGTTTGCTTATTATGGGGTTGAAATTTCTTAGTTAAGCTTTCTTTTGGATTATAGGTGCTTGGGTTTTATTTGGCTGCGTTTCTTTGTGTTTCTGTTGTTGAATGGGTATTAGATTGCTTCTTCCATAGCCACAGTGTCCCTAAGCTTATCTTGGACAGTCTTGAGGCTAGTTGCTAATTTTAACTGGTTGTGCCTTCTGTGGCACTAGTCTATGAACTTTTTATACATATTTGTTTCATTAATTTATTTTACTGATTTACCAAAAAATATTTTAAAAAATCAGATCAGAAGTTAAACCAATAAGGCAAGATATTTAAAATAAAAAAGGTTCAACTAATATTAAACTGACTAAAGATCAAATAAAATTATATAATTTAAAATATGATCGAAAGAGATTGTCCTTATTTATTGAAGAATTTGAAGTTTAATTAAAAAAGATTGTAAAACTAAATTGATTTATTTTAGCTTATAAGAACTTATTAATTTACAAAACTTGACCGGTTAATTAATAAATTGATTAGTTTTTAACAACAAAGAGTTAATCAAGTAAATTGAACGGAAAAGTTCAAAGTTTTTATAGTTGAACTGGCTGAGTCGGTAATTAGTAAACAACATAATCTTACATTTTTTTAATTTTATAATATCGAATTTAAAATATGAGGTCAGAAGGGAAATACATAAGTTGAATAGAAGATACTGAACATTACAAAAATCAATTACTCAGAAACTAAATGTAGATTTGTCAATTAAGATCGTTTATCATAAATGAGGTCAACACTACACATATTAACCTGTAAAATTATATACTAATGGAATTAATTAGCTATGGCTGTTAGATAACATTCATAACAATCTAAGGCATAAACTCACTATTCTTACAAGACCTAAGAAGTTGAATGGTTGCACTATCGGATTTGTTAATGCATAATTAGAGACGTTGTTAATCATATGAAATTTGAATTAACTCCGAAATTTATGCTAGAAAAATAAAAATTGGAAAAGAAATTAGTTTCCATGCTGGAATTTGGTCGTCTTACCAAACAAATACTTCATGTCTGAATATTACAGAAGTAATGTTAGGAATTGACTTACCTTACTTGCAACCACATTGACATTCCTTACCAGCATTCCCATTTTTAGGATGACCCATGTGCATATGATTTTCAACTAACACATTTGACACATCCTTCCTTTTCCTAATACCATGAACATTGCATGGGCAACTTTATAATCATTCCAAGTCCTAAATTGTTTGGATGAGAAGTTTGAAGCTTACCATCTTCTCAAATGGTCAACAAAGAAAGAAGTCTTAAATGAGAAAGCCTTAATTTGCGCTTAGTTGATAAGACCCTCTTTCCGCTCCTTTATCTCTATATATATAAGAGATGTCATTGTAGAATCTAAACCATAAAAGCCAAACCAATCGAAAAACCTCAGTATTGGTACTTGCTGCTAATAAGGTACCAATAACAATGAGGAAGGAAGCTACTTTTGTGTTTCTTGTGTTTACTTTGTCTTCTATGGTCTTTGGTTTGGTCCAAGGCAATCCCAATTACAAAGATGCATTGTCTATGTCCATTATCTTCTTCCAAGGGCAGAGGTCAGGAAGGCTTCCTGTTTCTCAACAAATGAGATGGCGCTCAAATTCTGGCCTCTCAGATGGTCGACTTTCCAACGTATGTTGTCAGTCAACATTTTGTCTATGTTCTATTCTTCTACTCCAATGCAGGCCTAAAACATTATACGTTGATTTTTGGTGAATAGGTGGATTTGACAGGAGGCTACTATGATGCTGGGGACAATGTGAAGTTCAATTTCCCAATGGCCTTCACCACCACAATGCTTTCATGGAGTACACTTGAATATGGCAGAAGAATGGGCTCAGAATTGCCAAATGCAAGGGCTGCCATTCGTTGGGCCACCGACTATCTCCTGAAATGTGCAACATCTACTCCTGGCAAGCTTTATGTTGGTGTAGGTGATCCCAACGTTGATCACAAGTGTTGGGAGAGACCTGAAGACATGGACACTGTAAGATCGGTGTACTCTGTCTCACCAAGCAACCCTGGATCTGACGTTGCCGGGGAGACAGCAGCGGCGTTAGCAGCTGCCTCGATGGTTTTTCGGGCGGTTGATCCAAACTACTCAAGTTTGCTGTTGAGAACTGCTAGAAAGGTGTTGCAATTTGCCCTGCAGTACCAGGGAGCGTATAGCGATTCACTTGGATCAGCTGTTTGCCCTTTTTATTGCTCATATTCTGGTTATAAGGTATGACAAGCACTAACTGGATTTACGCCCAAAACATAAGAAGGTAATCACCAGAATTCTTACTTACGAATGATATTTGTCAGGATGAATTGCTTTGGGGGACAGCTTGGCTATTCAGGGCAACCAATGAAATATCTTACTACAATATCTTGAAGTCATTGGGAGCTGATGACCAACCTGATTTGTTCAGTTGGGACAACAAGTATGCAGGGGCTCATGTTCTCTTGTCAAGGGTACATTTTATCATAAATATATAGATGGAGTTGTCTGAATCCCTATGGTATCTACAATGATTCTAATATTACAAGAGCTTGTATTGCAGCGAGCATTGTTGAATAACGATCAGAACTTTCAGAAGTACAAACAGGAAGCTGAAAACTTCATGTGCCAGATCCTACCAAACTCTCCTTACACAACTACAAAATACACACAAGGCAAGAACCACCATTGTAGTAGAGACCAGTAACTATAATATTTCTGGATTGTGTTTTCCTATTACTGATGTTAAAGCATATGGGCATGTTATAAAAATACAGGAGGGCTAATTTACAAGCTTCCTCAGAGTAACCTCCAATATGTGACTTCAATATCATTCTTGCTCACCACTTATGCCAAGTACATGAAAGCCTCTAGACATACCTTCAACTGTGGCAGTCAAGTGGTCACTCCAAACAACCTTATTTTCGTCGCTAAGAAACAGGCAAGTGTTTCAACTATTTTTACTCCATATTTCCTGATACGTACCAACGTAAAGTCATGTCATCGTGTACTGACCAACTTCAAACTACAGGTAGACTACATACTTGGTGTGAACCCAATAAAGATGTCATACATGGTAGGGTTTGGGCCAAACTATCCAAAAAGAATTCACCACAGAGGGTCTTCTGTGGCATCTGTCGCAAGCCACCCACAGACCATAGGCTGTGAAGCTGGTTTCCAACCATACTACTATTCGCAGAACCCGAATCCCAATATATTGACTGGAGCCATTGTTGGTGGTCCTAATGAGAATGATGGTTACCCAGATGACCGCACAGATTACAGTCATTCAGAACCAGCAACCTACATCAATGCCTGTATTGTTGGACCTTTAGCTTACTTTGCAGGGACCTTTAAGTAGCAGATATGTTAAAGTGATCCTTTATGATGGGGTCCTCGTAGGTTATCATCTAGGATTGCGCCCCCAAGAAAAAAGTGGTGGCAATTCCATCCTTAAATCAGGGTGGAAACTGTTAGATGGTCTTTTTACATTTTCTTCAGCATCAGAATCTATGCAACCCCTAAGCGTGGTTTAGTTATCACCTTCAATGTCAGCAACTTTCTTGGTTGTTGTTATAGCGCCCAGTGATATAATATATTTTCTTGCGAACATCATTTTCTAACAAGAGTAAAAGCAACTATCGAGTCCTTCCCAGAAAACAGGAACTTAAAAGCTTAACTTGATACCAAGCTATAGTTGGTGTGGTTAATATAAAGAGGAAAAACAGAATTCAACATTGAGCGGCCAGTGAACATTGCAGAACACATAAGCCGAGCCGGATTAGGTATAAAGTACTTATTTTAGTTAAAGACAATGTAGAAACTTGAAATTTATCACAAAGTGCCGTAAAACGTCGTTCGAAGATCCCTTGGAACCTGGAAGGCCAAACCATAAACAGAAACGGCAAATAAAGTGATTGATGAGATGAACAAGCACCCAATGATAAAAGCTGTGAAATTATAAAAGGTCAAATGAATTAGATTCACGTGATTTGATTTTCCTATTTTAAAATTTATTATTTACATAAAATATATAATAATATAAGAACTCAGCTAATAAATCATTCATTCCTCAAACAACTGTTCACACGAGTTCATGATAGAACGTGACAAATTTGCTCTTTATTCAATCATTCAAGAATAGTTTTTTTTTCAATAGTTTTTTTGTTATTAGACTAGTTACATTTATTAATTATAAGATTAGGCTCGGCCTTAGGAAAATGCAAGAAGGGCATTTGCTCATAACTCATTTTCATAAAGAATAAAATAGAACTCACTCTTAACCTTTGTAAAGAATAAAATGAAGAGAAACAAGGCCCACTCTAAACTCTCAAAGAGAGCAAAATAAGGCCTAATTCATTCTTGATACTCATAAAGAGTAAAATGAGATAAATTCTCTCAGCTTTTTTTTAAAATATTTTTTCATTTTTTTTTGAGTTATTCTCTTAATCTTAATATTAAGAATTAATGCAAGCCATTAGATTCTTCAAGTGCGTCATAATGAGAGGCTTAAGGTAGCCTCTTTAATAATAAAAATATACTTTTAAACTTTACATATTTATATATTATCAATTTATTAGGACCATTTTTTCTACTTTACCTAGACTATAAAATGTTAAGAACAACCCTGAATCAAATATAAGAATTTCACGATGTTTTTTGGTGGAATGAAATCTAATTCTTGTTGATCCCAATATAACATTGTGTAAATCAATATGTATAACTATGTCTTTCTATCTTACACCTAAAATGGAGCAATCAACTTCCTAAAGAGATACCAGGAATAATTTATTTCCTATAATACATCTAGAAAATATTTACTGCTAATTCGTTTCTAAAGTGTACATTGTATTCCTAAAGTGGACATTATATACTCACCTAATATGCCTCCTCAAGTTGGAATATGAAGGTTCTAAATACCAAACTTGTCAAGAAAGTATTTAAATTGTTGTTGTCACAATGCCCTAGTTAAAATGTCAACCAATTGATTCATAGTTTTTTTTTTGAAATGTTAAAACAAATGATATTAGATAATAATCAACTCATTTTCAGAGATATAGGCCAGCTACAACGCATATAACGAAACGACAACATTTTAAGAAGGGCCTTTAAACCAACCAAAAACGGTGACACTTAGAGCCAATGCTTCTACGTTTAAACAAGGGCAAAAAATTATTTGGCAAAAAGGGTAAACGCAGATCGCATCTTTCCCCTCTTCGCCTAACCTTACTGTAGAGTGTCTAGCGGTCTTTGATCCAGATGCAGAGATAGAAGATGCAGCTCTATAGCCAATGCTGCTTCCGATGTTCCTCTACACCCAGTGGTACTTCCAGTGTTCATTTGGATGACCTCACACTTTTAGATCGGGCTACATGCGTCAAGCACAATGTCAACAACTACATCAGATGAGCATGGGCTTCATAGGTACCTTCATTCTTCCATCTTTATTTTGCTCCCGCTCTATATTAATAATTGATTCTCCATGATGAGGCTAGATTAGGGCATATTCTTTCTAACCTAGTATAATAGAGAAATTTCTCTCTGATTCCACCAATTAGAGAGTTGAGAACCTTCTTTCTAGTACGAGTAATAATCTGAAATCTTCTATTGTTTGTCTCTTGCCAAATCTCCTTGATGGAGGAGGCAAAGGAGATGATATATATGTACTTGTTATTTTTAAGAGTATGGTTCAGCTTCAGAAACCAGTCAAGTGCTTCCATGAATGTTGTATCTGTGTTAAAAATAAGATTCAATTCTTTGATCCGCTCCCATATAAACTGTGAAAAGGGGCATTTAAAGAAAATATGATTCCTTGATTCTGCCTTTGTCTCACATAAAACACATGGTTAGAACATAAGATGTGGCAATATTTATGCATTTTATCTCACTAGAATGAAGTGGCAATCAACATCAACATGTTTTGTCCATTTATGAAATACAATAAAGGGTCGATTGACTATCATAATCCAAATACATTGGTCCATCATATGGCACACCCAACAGCTTAAGTAAATCTTTAAGTCATTTCAACTAGTTGGTTGTAGCCATTGAGCGATACTCAAACTTCTACAAAGGATCGAGATACTATCTGTTGCTTTTTGGTCTTCTAAAAAATAAGAGAGGACCCAGTAAAACAAAATAATCAGTCAGTGAGCATTAGGTTATTCGATAACTTGCCTAAACGGAATCATAGTGCATTTATAAGTGCAAATCACTATTTGCACTAAAAAATGCTTTATCCAAGATTTCCCTACAAGTATCGTGCCACTTGTAAGGCAGCCTCCCAATTTTATTATTGAGGGCACTACTTAAATTGAGTTAAAACATGAACACAGTAACTGATCGTAAGTTTGGGCAAGATAGATTAATCAACCCACCAACAGCCGACACTGCTCAGGATCTTCCAAGAATATACTTGCAGCCAATGCCAACCAATGGTTTTGCTCCATAGGAAACGATGCTGGTTTTGTTCCCAGTACTTTAGCTTCTATAATAATGTCAAGTACATACTTGCAATGGCAGAAAAAAAAAAAAAGGTTCTTTCTAATCCACAAGCTACTTCAATGCCCAAAAAATATTTGAGAGTACCAACATCTTTCAAATAGAAATATTTTCTCAAGTAGTCTTTGAACTTCTTATTAGCCTGCGAATTATTACCAACTATGATTAAGTCATCAACATATACCAACATACTCAGGCAAACATCATATTTGTTCTAGGTAAACAATGAGTAATTTGAGTGGGATTGTGTGAAGCAATACTTCTTCAAGGCTGGTAGTAGCTTGGAAAATTAACATTGAGGGGCTTACTTGAAGCTATAAAGGGATTCCTGTAATATACACACCTTTTTTGTATATGTTGTTGAGAATCTTGAGGGCAATTGCATATAAACTTTCTATTCTAAATCATCATGCAAAAATGCATTATGAACATCCATTTGATGTAAGCCCTAGTTTTTTGTTACTGCAATTGCTAAAAATGTCCTTAATGTCACCATCTTAGCTAACGAGGCAAAAATCTCGGTTCAGTCTAAACCTTCCACTTGTCTATTTCTAAGAATTATGAAACAAGCTTTATAGTGATTAATTGTCCCATCTAAATTATACTTGATCTTATACACCCATTTACAACTTTTGCCTTTTTCACTAAAGGCAAAAATTCCAAAGTCCATGTTTTATTGTCTTCTTTGCATCTCCTTTTTCATAACATCTCTCCATCTGTCATCTTTCACTACCTCAGAAAATCAAGTACATTCATTTCCTATTGTAACTGCTGCCAAGAAAGCACAATATATTGGATAAAAATTAGCATATGTCATATAATTTGCTATAGGATAGGGAATAGTACCTAAAGACTATGGCTTGGATTAAGCTTGAGCATGAGTACAATCTTGTAGGCAACGCATTATATGTATCATATACTCCTTCAACAAGGCAAATGACTTGTGCTCTCAATGTTTCCTAATAAGTTTTTTAATAGTCTTTGTAGTAATTACAATTTGACCACTATTCCTTATATCAACATCAAGGTTATTATAAGCACCATGTCTCGTCTCTTTTTCCCCCTCCTGGCATCTTGGACTTGTCTTATCAAGGACATCACTTTGTCTTCCACCTTTGTTACCACTATCATTCTTCCTTAGGCTCCCCCTTACTTCTACGCCACCTTCATCTTTAACACTCCCCCTATCTTCAATACTTCCTTGCATTCTGATTCCATCAACTTCATCAAATATGGTAGCATCAGGTGCATTAGGAAAAAATTCTATGCCACCCATACTCTGCTCTACAGGTTCAACATATGGAGAAGTATTTTCATAAAATACTACATGAGAAACAAAAGATTCTTCTGTTTCAAGATCATAAACATAGTAACCATTCTTACCATTTTGGTACCCTAAAACACACATTTTCTACTTGTTTTACTAAACTTATCTTGACCATGAGTGTTTTGGTGTGCATAACAAAGACAACTGAAAACTTTTAACTAGTTATATTGAGGTGCCTTCCTAAACAAAATCTCACGTAGAGTTTTTCCATTAAGAAGAGGGGAGGGAGTTTCATTTATCACGTAACTAGTAGTCAACACACACTCCCCCAAAATTGTCTGGGCGAGCCTATCTAAAAATGTAGTGCCCTGGTTATATTTAAGATATATCTATGTTTTCATTCCTCTTGTTCATTTTGTTAAGATGTGTCTATGCATTATGTTTGATGCAGTATACCATGTTCGTCAAAATACGACTTTAGACAAGTAAATTTTTTTTCCCATTATCACTATAAACAATTTTCACTTGTTTCTTAAATTGTTGTTCAGTCATGGTAAGAAAATTCTTAATGACTTGTGGAACTTTTCTTTTCCAAATAACAAATATACCCACTCAGTTCGTAAGAATTCATTAGTAATAGTCAAGAAATAAATTACACCATAAGATGCAGGTATTTTTATTATTTGGAAAAACTTCTCAACTTTGTTTCGCCTTATAACATGCATCACAAGGTTCCAACAAATCATTACCACTACCAAAATCAGAAAAATAATATAGTATTTGTTCAGAAGGATGTTCCGTCTTCTATGCCACAATTCTTATAAGTTTATTTTTCCTGTTTTATTTGCTTTAACTGGTACTGCTATTTATAAAAGATTATTGGGTTTTAGAACCAGAATTTAACCAAAAAAAATATAATAGAAAAGAGATAATACGAGAGGCACTTTATTGATAAGTTGCACTTTATATTGACGCTGAAGGCCTAAATATATAAGTAATGAAGTAAAAAACTTAGCTAATATCTTCTAACAAATCAAAAATTTAAAAGTTTAAATCCTAACATATAACAATGTTATCTTAACAGATAAAATTTTATCTTCTAACAAATAATATATCTTATCTTTACTACTCTATCTTACTACTCCTAAATTTTATCTTTAAACAAAGATTACATTTTTAACAACTTTGAATCATTTTCCAACATTCCCTCGTGATTTAAAGTTGTAAGACTTTTTGAATTTGATGATGTACTTCCCATCACCCTTCAATAGTTGGAGCACATCTCTCTACAATTCTTTTCTTTGGAGCATTTCTCTCTATTCTTCAATATAAGGACTTCTCTCATCACTTATCTCTATAGAACACTTCTATCTATGAAGCGTCATGGTGCACTTCTCACTAACTAAAATAGGTTGTCTTCTTCAATCACTTACACTATATGTGCTTGTTCTCCATTGTTGAACTTGCAATTCTTTTTCATAAAGCATCGAGATTGCCCTTTATGACAACAATCTTTCTCTTCACGACCAAACTTCTTATAATGGCCATATTGAGAAATATTTCCTTTCTTTTTCGATGATGAAACCTTTGCTAGATAGGCTCGCTCCACCATCTTTTCACTTTCTTAGTCTCTCATTGCCCTTCTTTGCTCTTGAACTTGTAAAGCATTAATCACTCATAGGTCCCTCAAGATCTTTTAGAGCTCTGATACCATGTTGGATTTTAGAACCAGAATTTAACAAAAAAAAAAGAACTGAAAAGAGATAAACAAGAGGAAATTTATTGATGAGTTGCACTTTACATTGACGTTGAAGACCTAAATATATAAGCAATAAAATAACAAACTTAGCTAATATCTCGATAAAGATTAAGCAAACAAATCAAAAATTTAAAAGGTTAAATCCTAACAGATAACAACTTTATCTTAACAGATAAAATTTTATCTTTTAACAAATAACATACATTATCTTTACTACTCTGTCTTAATAGTCTCAAATTGTATCTTTGAACAAAGACTAAATTTTAAAAACTTTGAATCATTCTCCAATAAAGATAAACTCCATCATGCTCTTCACTCGCTCCAATCAAGGTCCTCAAAGTTCAGTCTTGTATCACACATAGTATATCAGTGAAAGTGACAATGCAATTCATTCTTTTAACATTTTAGCTAAAGACAATAAAGTGCAATGCATATGTGGCACAAAGAGAACATTATACAAATAAACTCTTTCACCCAAATGTAATTTTCCTTTATCACAATTTTTTACTTCTCGATGGGAAGTCCTATTGGGCATGGTGTGATTTTGTAAACATCAATCAATAATTCAATGTCTCCATTCATTTGATGGGATGCTTTGGAGTTAATTAACCATTCACTTAATTTTTTCTAATCAGAAAAATGTTCAATTTCTTTTGACTTATGAGCATTAAAAAATTAATTTGCATTGCTTGTTAGTTTCCAGTTTAGCTCAAGTGTGCCACTGTGGTCAGATTCATTCATAGCAGCAACTTGCTGCCCATCACTTATAGCAGCCTGGGTTGTATTCGCTACAGTCACTAGTCCACATCCACCACTATTAGTCCCTCTTCAGTCAAAACCCTCTCCTTTTCTAGTTGCTCGAGGACTGTCAACCTACCATTCGGGGTATTCGATGACCTGAAAACAGTCCTTTGCTTCATGTATAGTTTTATAATAGTGAGAACAACTGTTGCCCTCGTCTTTTGAACATGCAGCAGCAGCAACCAAACTTCCACCCCCACCTGTGTTGTAAAGCCTACAGCATGCCCTCATTCTTCCTTGCTTTGTGCTATGCTCAGGCATTGTTCCTTGTTAAAGCAAAAAAGATAGGGTTAGCTAGATGTAAATATAATAATTTCCTATTTATAAAATGCCCTACTATACAGTCTATTAGTCGTACATAGCACCTTAACACATGTATGGCTTGTATTCATTATTCTCTCTCCTTTAACAAACTTTTGTTGTAAGTATTACTATAAAAACATTTCTTTGAGGCTCACTAAAGTGAATGAGCATGTCATTCATATCTCGTGAGCGCTTTTTTTTTATCTTGATATCAGAGAATAGAGTAATGGCTATAGCCTCATTTGATGGGTCCTCGACAACTTCTGCTTCAACAACTCTCGTCGGAACTCTGCTGAGGACGTGCTCACTCTTTAATTCCTTAAGCCAGACTGCCTTCATCAAGTTAGACTGAGGCAATTATCTAGTGTGGGAATCAGTGGTGCTACTCTTATTCAATCTCACATTGATGGCACCCAATGTGCTCCTCTGCATCTTGTTTCTAGAGACACAAGAATGATTTCAAATCCAGCTTTTGATCAGTGGTATTCTCTTAATCGTCTTTTAGTTGGATGTTTGAGGAACACCACGACTCTAGAGGTAGGAGCCCAACTCCTACACTACAAAACTGCTCGAGAATTATGGGTTAGTGCACGAGAGCTTACTTGTGCCTCGATGAAGTCGCGGGTGATGATGCTCAAGTCAGAGCTCCATCAAACCTGCAAAAATGCTCTCAAGATGGAAGAGTATCTCACCAAAATAAAGACCATCTCCGATAAACTAACGCTGGCAGGAGCTCCTGTAGCAACTAAAGATCTTATTCTTCACACACTGAACGACCTCAATGCTGACTACAATGCAGTAGCAGTCAAGCTGGTAGATCAGCCAGATCTTACGTGGATTAATACACAATCCTTATTACTTGCTTTTGAGAGCTGTCTTGAACAATTGAATCATTTCTCAAACTTTTCAATTCAGCCTTCTATGAACTTGGCTCAAAAAGATAAATCCGATAAAACTTACTCAACTTATGGCAACTCAGAATGTGGTTCTTGGAGAAGCTCTGGTGGCTTACACGGTCTTCAAGGACAAGGACGTAAGATGCCTACAATAAAAATGGACACTCTTACTATCACCTTTGTGAGAAGCGTAGCCACGTCGTCGCAAATTGCTATTATCGCTTCGATAAAACATTTCAACAACCAACTTACAGCTAAAGTTCGAATAACTATCCACCGCAAGCTTGCTACACTCAAGCTCAATCTCAGTCAGTAGCAGATCCGTCTTGGTACATGGACAGCGGCGCCACTTACCATATCACATCTGACATTGATCAACTTGACTATTATACTCCAGTAGGTAAGGCACATCTTTATACGTGCATTGGTGAGAAAATGCGAGTAACTGGTATTGGTTCCACTTCTTTGCTTGTTTCTAATTCAATAATCTGACTGAATGATGTCTTATTGGTACCTTCAGTAACTAAAAATTTAATGAGTGTAAATAATGATATTGATATACATTTCACTAATGATGAATGTGTTGTGAAGGACAAGAAGGCATGCAAATCTCTAGTGCACGAGAAAGCAAAACAGGGGCTGTATCTCATGTATAAAGTGACGTGGCAGGCACAGGTATATATGGCGGCTTCTCCTCCTTTTGATTTGTCCTCACAAAAGGAGCATATAACTGAATTCGTCAAGTGGCATAACAATTTAGGAAACCCTAGGGATAGGATCTTAAAGGAAATCTTGAATTAATGCAATGCCAACATTTCTTTTCTGAAATTTGTATGTGAAGCTTGCTAATACGGTAAATCTAAACAATTGCCATTTACATGGTCTGAGTCTCATGCTTCTTCTCCTTTAGAACTAATACATACAAACATTTGGGGAACTTTGCTTGTATAATTTGCAAATGGTCATCGCTACTACATCCACTTCCTAGACGATTTCAGTAGATATACATGGTTGTATCTACTAAAACATAAAGGAGAAGCCATACACGCATTCAACTTATTTTAGACATATGTTGAGAACCAATTTGACAATAAGATAAAGGCTCTTCAGTGCGATAACATGACTGAATATATTCCACTCATTCTTGTCACACAAGCAATGGGTATTCAAATACGATTTACTTGGCATTACACGTCTGTGCAGAATGGTTGAGCCAAGAGGAAACACCAGCATATTGTCAAAATGGGTCTGACATTGCTTACTCAGACTCGCCTTCTTCTCACTTATTGGGTTGATGCCTTCTAAATGGTTGTCTACATCATAAACAAATTGCCAACACCTACTTTAAATGGTTCAAACTCCTTATGTCTGTTATACAAAGTTGAACCCGACTACTAGACACTCGAACCATTTGGGTGTGCTTGTTACCCATGTTTGAAACCTTACAATGCTCATAAGTTGCAATTCCATAGCCAGAAATTCGTATATCTTGGCCCTGCCTCCAATCAGAAAGGTTACAAGTATCTCAACACAACTGGACGATTATATACTTTCAGACATTTTGTTTTTGATGCGTCAACGTTTCCATGCACTGAAGAGTTTCTACATCACCATTCGACATCATCTAAGAGTGATTATGTCATCCCACTTATCATCAACTCTCAAGAATATAAGGTTACCACTGAAGATATGACGAAGAATCAAGAACAACATCCTCCCATATTAGACTCTCTAAATCATATAGCAAGTCCACTATGTGCACCTTCGTCGACCTCATAAATAATGGAGAGTCCAACCTAGTTGAACAAGACTCAACATTTAGTCCAATCTACAGATCAAGAAAAAGCCCAGTTCACACAAACATACATCCTGTGAGAACACATGCAAAGGATGGAGTATTCATACCCAAGTATCCATTTATTGGGATCTTAAAAGCTAAGAATCCAATTTCATTGTCTTGAGCTTCAGAACTAAACTCAGTGGCAACCATGTTGACTTCCCCTCAATGGAAGCAAACTATGATCAATGAGTTCGAAGCACTATAACAAAACAGGACATGGACATTATTACCCTACACTGGTAAAGAAAAACTAGTCGACTGTAAGTGGATCTTCAAAACCAAATTCAAGCCCGATGGCACCATTTTTAAACACAAGGCCAGACTTGTCGCAAAAGGTTTTCAGCAAGCACTTGGGGTTGATTATGGAGAAACTTTTAGCCTTATCGTCAAGCCTACCACCATTCGCATTATGAAGACTATAGTTGTCTCGTTATATTGGGAAATTCGGCAGTTGGATGTAAATAATGCGTTTCTCAACGACTTTCTTCAGGGAGATGTTTTCATGCGACAACCAGAAGGTTTTAAAGAACCACGTCATCCAAAGCATGTGTGCAAATTGGTGAAGGTCATTTATGGTTTAAAACAAGCACCTTGTGCTTGGTTTGATCGATTGCTTTTCACTTTACTGTAGTAGGGGATCAGAAACTCAAAAAGTGACATATCTTTATTCTTTCTTCTACAGAAAAACCTTACAGTGTTCATTTTCTTTTACGTTGATGATATACTCATCACAAGCAGCAACTATAATTATTTACAAAGCTTTATCCAAAAGCTGAATGCACTATTGTCTCTAAAGGATCTAGGCACTGTGTATTATTTTCGTGGGATTGAAGTCTACCGAGATGAGTCGGGCCTTTATCTAAATCAAAGCAAGTATGTCTTAGACGTCCTAAAAAGATTTAATATGCATAGCTATGTACTGGTCACAACTCCTATGGTCACGGGAAGGCAACTCTCCAAAACAAAAGGAACTCTTATGGAAGATCCTTCCCTATATCGGAGGATGATTGGCTCATTTCAATATCTTATCAACACAAGACCAGATATAGCTTACTCAGTCAATAAACTAAGTCAATACATGTCCCAACCTACGAATATACACCTACAGGCTATTAAGAGGGTGCTTAGGTATTTGAAAGGAACCCATCATCTTGGGTTACATATCAAGCCCTTCAAGCTACCTCACTTAACGATCTTCACTGATGTTGACTGGGCCACAGACATTGACGATCGTAAGTTCACTAAAGGCATCTGTGTTTACCTAGGTAGTACGCTCATCTCGTGGGCGTCAAGGAAACAAAAAGTGGTGTCTAGGTTAAGTTCTGAGTCAGAATATCGAGCCTTAGCAGATGGCGCAACAGAAGTCAAATGGATACAGTCGCTACTTTCTGAACTTGGATTAACACTAAAGCAACCCTCCATGGTGTGGTGTGATAATTTAAGTGCAAAAGCATTAGCTGCCAACCTTGTTCAACACACTCACAGTACACATATAGAAATAGACGTCCATTTCCTACGAGATTTATACCTAACCAGTGTCATTGATATTGATTACATACCATCTTCTTTCCAGGTTGCAGATTGCCTAACTAAAGCCCTTACATGTACACACTTCATGCAACACAGACAACTCGACTTGGTTATTACACCCTCTCATTTGAGGGGGAATGTTAAAGCATGAAAGATAGGGTTAGCTAGATGTAAATATAATAATTGCCTATTCATTAAACGCTTTCTAGACAGTTTGTTAGTCCTACATAGCACCTTAATACATGTATGGCTTATATTCATTATTCTCTCTCTTGTAACAAATTTCTGTTGTAAGTATTATTATAAAAATATTTCTTTGAGGCTCACTGAATTGATTGAACACGTTATTCATATCTAGAGCACTTTTTTTTTTATCTGTTCCTCCTGTGTGATCAGTGAGCATACTCAGCTTAGGCTCGGTAGTTGTTCCCATGTTTAAAATATTGGACTGAATGGTCCTATATACTGCATCATCGAGACCTATGAGGAATACATAGATTCCTTCTTCTCCACGCTTCTTTTCCAGTTTAGCCTCTACATTACACTTGCAATCGCTACATCGACCCGTTGGGACTAGTTTGTAATTTATTAACGTGTCCCACATGATTTTTAGTTTTCCAAAATATGTTACGATAGCATGCCCTCCCTATTCGGCTACGGCAAGATCAGCCTTGAGCTGGCAAACGCATGGTCTGCTCCCAATAAAAAGTCTTTATCGAAGATCCTCCCATAATTCTCGCATATTCACCATATAAAACATGGTAGAACGTAACTTTGGTTTAATTGTATTCAAGATCCAAGCAACTAGCAATGAACTCACCATATACTACTCTTCAATTTTTGGTGAATTATCGTCTAGTTTGGACAAAGTTTTGTCAATAAACTCGAGCTTTTTCTCAGTTCGTAGTGCATTTCGATCGCCTTGCTCCTCATTCTTCATAGTTTTCACATTTGAGTTGCACAGGTTTGATCAACGTTCCCAAATTGTCCGAGGGCTGCAAGTAGTAGGGTGAGAGAATCACCGATTCTTTGTTATTCCCATCACTTTTCTTCCTGCAGTCTTCTCCACCAACCCTAGTGGTCAAAGTTCGAGTCTAATTTCGGTGGTTTTAACATTCAATGAGCCTTTTGGACTATGATACCATGAGAACTAAACTCAATAATTGCAAGTAGGGACAAACAAGAGAATTCAGATCCCCTGTCCAATATTATGGTGTCTTATTGTGTCCAATAAATCTCAGCTATTTATTTATGTGAGTCCCGCATGGGACCCGCGTGGAGCCTGCAAAATAAATGGCTGAGATTTCATGAGACAGAATAAGACAGAGTATTTGGACTCCAAACAAGAACTAGTACTCACTACTCGATGTGCAAATACTGTACATAACAAGTTTTTTCCACTAGGGATGCCTAAGGTACAAACAGTCATACCGCATGCGGGAGTACGGGACTTCCCTCTCCAATAATCTAAATTATCAATTGGATGAACTTGCATTGCAGACGAGTTGGTAAGAGGTTTTTTTAATTTAAGTGAAATTGTAGGTTTAAATCGTATTTATGTATGTAGTTATTTAAAATTTAGGATCAAAATTTTACTCCTATCTAACTCAAACGAAAATTAATTTAGATATAAATAACTTAAAAATATGTTCCTATAATTAAAATCCTCTTAAAATATTGCGTGGAAAAAAAATCAATTAGATGTACACAATATACATAAGGTATGCATATCTCGGGAGGTGTGACCCATAAATGATTTGATGTCATTGAAAGGCAAACCACATCCGTTAAAATACATTAGTGTGTTACACCGAGTGGATCGCTTCTTAAACGAGGATGCATACATGCAGGGTTCAACTTTTCCTTGCTCCCAAGTCAAAGTGTCCAAGAAATAAAAAATAAGTAGGGTCGGGCTAAAATTATTATTTTTAGAAAACTCACTTATGTATTTTTAAACATAATTAATGTTCAAGATTATAATGTTAGCATCTTTTAACATTATTAATTTTATAATATAAGTTAAATTTTAGTGTAATTTTTAGGATAAAAAACTCAAATTTAACTTTTAGTTTAAGTTGGGATATATTTATACTCTACATTTAATTATCACGATAAATTGAGTTCAAAATTTTTATACCATTTAATTTATTCTAATCTTCTTTTTGCTTTAAAATAATATCGCTTTAAATAAAATTATACGCAATTCTACATTTTTGCAGTTGTGCGTACTCTTTCTAATTCTTTGACATAACGGTAGCGTAGTGTAGGTTGGAGTACCTTGTTTTTATTAAGTATTTTAATCTTGTTTCATTTAATTTTATTTACGTATTTATATGAATTTTACATAAATTTATGATTAAAATTTACTAAAATAAGATAAAAATTGGATATCCTAATTTGATCTCGTGTAGTGCAGGAAGTATTGTTTTAAAAATTGGATCGGACCAGTCGGTTCGATCGATGACCGATCGACTATTGGGTTCGGTTCACTCTAAAAATTCGGTTCAGTTTATTCTTAAAAATTGGTTCTCAATTGAACTAGTGAGAACCGATCAATTGACCGATCGAACCGGTCCGACCACTGGTTCAATAAATTTTTTATTTTTTAAATATTATTTGATATATTTTTGTATTTTTTTATATTATTAATATTATATTTAATTAAATATAATTATTGTATAATTATAACAACAATAATCGATAATTAAATCGATCAAATCAATAAAATTGGTGATTAATAAAATATCCAATTTGATTTTCGGTCTAAATTTTAAAACACAAAAAAGGAAGACATCAGAAGATGATAGAAGAACCACCCAGTCAATGACACGTAAACTCTAAATATTAGAGGGCCTATAGAGTTTTTGCACTTGCTGACACGTCAAAAGGGAATGTTTCTACGTGATTGGTGGGCTGGCAGAGAAGGGACACTCATGCAAAAACACATGGGCACAGGTCATCAGTCCACCCATCCCAATTTTCAAAGTTAATAATTAAAATTTTGCAAAATTGATAGTTTAAACTATTTTTACGTATGCGGTTATTTAAAATTTTAGATTAAAATTTTATTTAAAATTTTATCTTCTGCAAGAAAACTATTTAACTTAATTAAGAATTGGTTTGAGTGTGAATGCATGTTATAAAAACTTTCTCGTAAGAAAAAAAAATTATGCTAGGAAAAGGAAAATTCAAATTTACTCTTTTGATTAGACTAATTTCAAACGGCTTGTTTTGTTTGTCTTCCGAACGCAGATAAGTCTCTTTCTTGTTCTTTCACGCCAAACAAAACTGCGAGAAGACGAAACCCGAAAATTCGATCTGAGAGGAAGAAAAGCACATCTTATAATATAGGAAGATAAAAGATGCACATGATCATAAATTTGCGAACGACGATGAGATCAACGAAACTCCATCTAATGAGCTATTTGCTCCCCCTTTCACGCCAACCCATTTCTTCTAATTCTTCTTCTTCTTCTTCTTCTATCTGAATCCATCTTCTCTTTGATACACAAAGGTGATTGAATTCTAATTGTTTTATTGAATTTTCGGTTGTATTGAGTTGGGGCATTTCCAAAGTCTTCACCTTTTCTGATTGTTGAAACAACGGCGGATTGCTATTTTGAATGATCTATCCATCTTTTTTTTTTTTGTGGTGTTTGTGATGTGGGGTGGCGTCGGTAGTGGGTGAAAGCTGATTCATTCCTCACTTATTTGTTTTTTAAGCAATGCACACTTACTCCACTTTACTTAATTCCGATTCGTTAAAGACGTTGATTGAATCTATTGTTTGTTTGCACCTTGAAGGTTGGGATTTGCTTAAAGTAAAGAGAAAGCTAGCTCTGCAATTGGACTGATGTGCGATGCAGAGATCACGTAGAGCTCTTCAGCAAAGAAGAGCTTTAGAGAGGAGTCTCACTGGAAAGAATCGCTCTCGCTTGCGCTTGCTTTCTCTGTCTCTAATTTTTGTTTCGTGGGTAATTGTCTTCCTACTGAGTTCCCGGTTCAATGGCGGTGATGCTTATGTGGGTGAGTTTTCTGTTCAATTCGCTACTTCTATTTGTATCATCGTCATTTATTACTCTGTTGGCTAGTTTCTTTGAGATGATAGTTTGTTTCCAGAAAAAGGAACGGTTTCTTTTTCCATTGTTAGTTGGATTGCAAGTGGACTGTCTAGTTGATTGTGGACATATGTGATCGCATTTCTAAGAGTTGTGACTTAGTTTCAGCTATTAGAAATATAAGAACGGGCATTTTCTATCTGTGTTCGTCTTCACTGGTTTCTGGGAACATATTTCTATATGCAGTAGCTCCCAGCTTGTAAGAGTGCATGTATGCTGCGGCACTAGGATTCTCACATTCTGGCTCTGCCTTTTTTCTTGCAATGCATGGCCATATCTCTTCAATGCTTCATGTAGACATGAGCTTGACTTCTGTGAATTTATCAAATCTGTTAATTTCTTGATAAGATTTGTGCTTTATTATTGGTGCATGATTACAGAAGTGAATTTGTGCTTGATCGCCTTACATCACAATCGTAGTTACTTACAAGCTGATTGATATTTGTCCCGATGTAGATGGATATATAATACCTTCAATTAGCATATCAATGTGGAACGCTGACAGGCTTGATGATACAAAGAACTTGAACTCCATAGAGAAAAATCCACCAAAAGATAGTGCTTCTCTCCAGCCTGGTGGTAGTTCAGTTACTGATGGTGCTGAAAACGAAGGATCCTGTGATGGTTTGCTTGCTAGTGAAGAAAACACAAATGATGCCTTGTCTCTTGAGCAACCTGAGGTAAGCTCTGGTTCAGTTATGAATTCTGAAAATAATCCTTTGAGAACCGAACGTCTATCTCGTGTTACACTTCCTGGTTTTGATGAATTCAAAAGCAAAGCACTCGGCTCTAAGAGCAAATCTGGGACAAGTCAAGCTGGAGGTGTGACTCATAGGGTGGAGCCTGGGGGTAAAGAGTACAATTACGCTTCTGTTTCAAAGGGGGCAAAGATTTTGGCTTTTAACAAGGAAGCAAACGGAGCAGCAAATATATTGGGCAGAGACATGGACAAGTACCTTCGAAACCCATGTTCTGTGGATGAGAAATTTGTTGTGATTGAGCTCTCGGAAGAAACCTTAGTTGATACAATTGAAATGGCAAATTTTGAGCATCACTCCTCTAGTCTAAAAGATTTTGAACTTCTCGGCAGCTTGGTCTACCCAACAGATGTTTGGGCCAATCTTGGAAATTTCACAGCTGCCAATGTAAAGCAAGCACAGAGGTTTACACTTCAGGATCCAAAATGGGTGCGGTATTTAAGGCTGAATTTCTTGATCCATTATGGTTCAGAATTCTACTGTACACTCAGTGTCATTGAAGTTTATGGAGTGGATGCTGTTGAGCGCATGTTGGAAGATTTGATATCTGTTCCAGATAATTTGTTTGCTTCTCACGAAGGAAATGGTGAGCAAAAACACATTTCCTCTCAGTTAGCATCCAAGAAGGATGAAGATATATATCAGGATTTGTACAAAAAAATAGAACCTGACTCTTCTTCTGAAAACCCAAAAGTGAAGCCTGAAAACTTTAATGGTAAAGCAGCCAATGCAGTTGAAGAAATTCGCCATCAACAATCTGGCAGGATGCCAGGGGACACAGCTCTTAAAGTATTAATGCAAAAAGTTCGCTCTCTAGACTTGAGTTTATCTGTTTTGGAGCGATACCTGGACGAAATCAATTCCATATATGGAAGCATTTATAGAGATTTTGACAGTGATTTGCATGACAAAGACATACTAACAGAGAAGATCAGATTGGACATAAAGAATCTACTCGAAAACCAGCAATTTATAGTATGTGATCTCTTAGTTGGTGCGAGTGTTGGTTTATTTTATATTCTGAGAAGATACTTATTTTTCTCATGCTTTTTAACTCTTTGCAGGCCAACGATGTTGATGATCTTTTGATTTGGAAATCCTCGGTTTCCACACAATTAGATGCTCTTCTTAAGGACAACTTTCTCCTCAGGTACTTTTTATTTTTATCATCATCCAACGTGAACTCATAAGCATATCGTAATAGGTGTAAAAGATATTTATATTCCGTTTTCTTAGCTTCCTAAGCTGTTTAGTTGCAAATTATTATTGATTTTACATTGGAATTGAATTTGGAAAATTATATCTGGACCTTGTAACATTTTAAGGGATATTGATTATGCTTTGTTTTAGCATTAAAGCGGGAATATAGTACATAGTGGGTTCTTGTAGGCATACAAAATATTTCTCAATCCACTAACACTCGGTTATTCTGAATTGACTGTCAGATTGATCCTACATGACAACCAAATCTATATAAGGTTTTATCAGTGAGGCACTTCATTTATTCTCTTTAATGCTGTTCCTTTTCTGAAAGGGGAGGAGATATGTTCGGAAATATTATTGCATGCTTACATATTGCATGAAGGATAGGCTTTGATTAATTTACAGGTCTTATAATTTGTTTCGCACGCTGATGGCCAAACTTTCCTTGTGTTAATGTACTTAAATTTTGGATTACATGAGCATGTTGCAACTTATATTTTTATATGGAAGCTACATGCCAATTGTGGGCTTGCTACATTTCAATCGTGTGTATAATGAACAAAATTGAATGGATCTCTTAGCTACCATGAGCATTTGAAACAATGCATACGAAGTATTTCTTCTATCATGTCCTTTATCTGCAATTTTTGAATGGATCCTGGGCTATCTGGGGCATTTGAGAGGGTGCTTACGAGGAATTCAATCATTCTCTTGTGTCCTTTTTCTGCATCACTTATCATTCTATTATGGTTGTTTTTGTTAGCTTCTGTTTGCTTTCCATATGTTTGTATTCTTGTTTTGATCACTAAGTCACCCTGGTAATTTGCAGGTCAACCATTCAAATGATAAGAGAGAATCAGGCATCTATGGAGAATAAGGGGATGGTGATATTTCTAATATGTCTAATTTTTGGGTTTTTGGCTTTCATGAGGCTATTGGTATATATGTTGAGAAGAATATATTTTTTATTTAGTGTTGAAGATCCAAAAACATCCGGGAAATTTTGTTTCACGAGCCCTTCCTGGATTTTACTATTGAGCTGTAGCATTATGTTGATATTAGTATTATAATCTTTTGCTCCATATGAAGTTGCCTCTGGTTTTGTTTTGAATTGGGGACCTTGGGATCTTTTATTAAGAGACAAAATATGAACTTGTGTAATGTCTCCCCAGCTGGTCTTTGAATAAATGACATTGAAAAGAAAGAAAAAAAAGAAAAGATATGAAGCATGCCAAATAGGTTCAGTTCGAAAACAAGAAAGAACTTAGAAAAAGTGATCCAGTTTTTCCAATATGGTGCGCAGAGAATTCGATAGTGATGACATGGTTGGTGAAGTAGACATGAGAGGACGTAAGCTTCAATTCAACTACTTGTGTTATCATACAAGAAAGGAGCTTTATGACAATGTCAGTCAAATGTACTTTTTAACTTATGAAATAAATCTCAAGAGTACGAGTTATGCTTGAAGCTTGGTGAAATTTGTCGAGGTGAGGATATGATCACTAAATATTTTATTTCTTTGAAACATCTTTAGCAAGATTTGGATCTTCTTAATGATTATGAGTGAAAATCTTCTTCTGTTGCTTCCATTGCAACTGTTCCTGTTTCTTGTGAAATTGTATGGACATAACTTTGGTCCAGAACTTGGTTAAGATCACCTGGTAATGCTAACTTCAAATTGTTAAGTGTTAAACCGTTTAAAAAAGCTGAAATTTGAAGTAAGTTCTTATTTGATATCTACTAATGCTTCTAACTTAATACTATTGAAGAACCCTGATCTGTCATTTCATTTTCAATAAATTTGAAAACCATATATTTATTTCCAAAGTGACTTTTCTTCACCACAAAATGGTTTGACTAATGTGTTCATCTTACATTTGTTTTCCTGTTCTTTATTATGGTTTCAACTGTTTTCCAAGCAAAATATCAGCTGATGGATCCAAGCATAGCTGACAAATTTGTATTAACCTTTTAACTTCACTTTATCTTTGTCATCATTTGGAAAAAGCAGATAATACTTTTCAAGGTATAAAGTTCTTCCCCCTGGATTGAGAAAAGAGTATAAACAAGAGATATGCAAGCATTAACAGGGTAATTTCTGAAGCAAAATTTTGCAGCAGCCAAATGACTTCAACTACAATATGAGTCCTCTTCAACTGTGTCATAATTCTAGAAATTCTGTCAAAGTTGCAATCCCAGGTAATTTGTTAGCGAATGGAGAATAATTAGTAAAAACTTTATTTTCTGAAATATCTCACACATGTCAAGAATATTTTCAGTCCTATCAACACTATATATAAGAAGATTATACGTTGTAGTCTTTTAACAATCTTAGGACTTAATTGCTATTGAGTTTTATTTCAAGGTACATTTTCACATAATTGAAGGGGAAAGAAGTAACAAGATATTTAGTGTTTGATAAGCATCTAGAGACCTAATTTCCCAGAAAAGCATTTCTGATCAAATGTAGTTTCCTATTGACAACCTCTATATTCATTCTGTCTTTAGGCAATTCTGCAGAACATGCAACTCCTATTAAGATCCCTCCTGTTGGAACCTCTCCCTCCGTTGAATAAAAGGTTTAGATAAAGTAAAAATTGCAGGCTTTGTAGATTTTATGGAATTTCACCTGTAAGGTAGTTTCGTGACAAGTCTAATGCTTGAAGGCCTTTTAAGGAAGCCAAAGATGAAGGAATAGAACCTTGGAAGAAATTTGTTTGCATGTAAAGATTTTCCAAACTAAGGCATTGTTCAATGCTTGTTGGAATTTCACCGGACAGGTTGTTTGCAGAGATATCCAATGTGTTCAATTGCTTTAGATTTCCCACCTCTGTCGGTAGATTTCCAGTAAAGGAGTTCCATGACAAGTTGAGCACCCTACTTAAGGAAGGCAGGCTTAGTATCTCCTTAGACATGGTTCCACTAAACTTATTTCCGGAAGCATCGAGTTCAACCAAAGATTGGCAATTTCCAATACTTGAACGAAAGCTTCCTTCGAAATTATTCCCATACAAGTCTAGCTCAAATAAAAGACTGAGGTTACCTATAGAAGATGGAACCTCCTATGGAAGATGGAACCTGACCGGACAACCTGTTTGTGTTTAAATATAATGCTTGCAAGTCGAGCAACATTCCAAGTTCAGAGGGAATGGAACCACTTAAAAGATTTTCATGCATAGCTAAAACAATTAGGTTGACTAATTTGTTTAGCCCTGCAGGAATACTTCCCTTGAAATAATTGCCTGCAAGGGCTAAATTACTTAGATGAGAAGACAAATTGGCAAGTGAGTTGGTAAAACACCTCCTAAGTTATTAAAGAGAATCGCAGGATTTCTAGATTAGTGCAGTTCTTCAAGGATTTTAAGAAAATCAAGTCATTTTCTGATCTAATTCCTAGGCTATTGTTGCTGAGTTTTAATTTTCGAAGATATTTCAGATTTCCCAACGTGACTGGAACTTGTCCAACAAAGTTATTGCCACTGATGGCAAGTAATTCCAGTTTAGAAGCATTTTCAAATGAATACGGGATTGATCCAGAGAATCTATTTCCGGCAATGCTAAACCATGTGAGACTTGGGAGATTGAGGCCAATGTCGAACGGTATAGTCCCACGAGTTTGATTACCAGCAATTGAAAAGACCCAAAGCGATGAAATATTATAAAGGGTCTAAGGAATTGTACCAGAAACGTTATTGGCTGAAATCTGGAACACTGTTAATCTTGATAATTTGCCTATTTCAACAGGACTCTCCCCCCATTAATTTGTTTTCTCCAACATCAAAAAGCTCGAGCGATGTGAGGTTGCCAAGTGAAGATGGTAACTTTCCTGTCAAAGTTGTTTCGATAAAGGTTCAGATAATTTAGCTTCACAAGGGATACAATACTAAAAGAATAGAAGAAGAAAGCAATTGATATGTAATCGTATTATATTATTTGTGTATTTTGCTGAATAGTTTTACATGTATTTATATATATTTTCCGTATAAAATAATAACAAATAAGATATTCAAGATCAAATGAGATACACAAGATAAATAAGATACATAAGATAAAATCAAATGAGATACTAAATAAATACATATTAAAGAAAAAATCATATCTATGATGGTGAGATTGCATGAAGATCTATATATGTTTATCAGCCCCTCTCAAGTTCACTATAAGTAAAAACGGTCAGCTTGCTGCGAAGGCGATGGAAAGCAGATGAAGCTAATGCTTTACTCACGATGTCTGCAACTTGATTGAATGAAGAGATATGTTGAATATAAAGAGCTTTGTTGGTCACCAGATCACAAACAAAGTGGATGTCAATCTCTATATGTTTAGTCCGAGCATGAGCAATTGGATCAACGGCAAGGAAGGTGGCATCAAGATTATCACACCAGAGTGTAGGTGCAACGTCATAGAAGTCAATTTCACTTAAAATGGATTTAAGCCAACAGAATTCAGCAACGGTGTTGGACGTTGTTTCTGGAGTCCAACTATTCGGAGTCAAAAAGCGAGAGCGGGCTCCCCTATAGGGTTATTTCTATGAACCCTCACTTCCTTTCCAACAATATTTTTGAATTCAACACTAAAAGCTATCAAATTTTTTGTAGAGGTAGCAAAACGTGTTAGGAGTCTAATGCTTCAAGAATCACTTCATTTGGAGGTCGGGTGAAGAAGTTATGGTCAAAAGAATCCAACATGTCTATGTCCTTACTCGTATTGTATATGCCTTGGCGCGATTGCCATAACTTTTTCTACAGATGTTGGATCGATTTTGTTTTTGGACGGTTTAAAAGAGGACTTCGAGATCTAAAACTTTCATGAAGAACTCAAAGCAAGATTCGGCCTCTAAAAGGGTCAAAAATAGAACAGAAGAAGGAAGCAAAAAGATCAAACGAACACGAAGCAAAAGTCAAACTAAGACGAAGATGATGTCATACTAAGACGAAGTTGTGTTGGCCAAACTAAGACGAAGATGTAAAACGGGTATAACTTTCTCTACAAATATCAGATTAAGGTCATTCTTGGACCGTTTTAAAGAAGACTTCTAAACCTACAACTTTCATGAAGGCATCAAAAACAATTTTTGCCTCTAAAAGGGGGTTAAAATTTCCAATCAATGTAGTTGTCCCGAAAGTTCACCCTATGCAGCAACATAAACTTCAAATGATTATAACTTTCCACTACGATATCCAAAACTTACAAACTTTATATCGTTGGAAAGCTGGAAAGATCCTCTACAACTTCCA
>JANITX010000210.1:9783760-9798275 GCA_027564395.1 Erythroxylum ulei | reverse complement strand
ATGCCGCGGTATCACCCGCAAACACACGCCGGGGTATCACCCCCAAACACCTACGGGTGGGGTGTGGGGTCCAACATTATCCACCAGGGCCCAGTGCCTTGGATGCATTCATACTGAAAACCACCTTCTTTATTTCCTGATCCGTGACAGGGCTAATTAATACAGAGGCTGCCTGTTCGGGAATCTTGGCTTTAACATATTGCCTAAGATTCACTTCATTGGTAACAGAGCAACCTTTTGTGCCTAATAGATTCTGGAAATAAATCCTAGCTTCTTTAGTAATTTCAACCTGTCCAAATATATTTTCCCCAGTTTCAGATTTTATTGAAGTAATTCCATTGACATTTCTCCTAACTGTTGTCACCAAGTTGAAGAAAATTTTAGTACATCTGTCCTCGTCCTTAATCTAATTAATTCTGGCCATTTGCTTTAATAAAAAACATTGATTATCCACCATTTGCAAGTAGAAATTCAGAGCTTTCTTTTCAGTTATATCTAGATTGCAATCAGTTGGGCTAATTGCCAAGGATTTCTGGATTATTGATAACTTGCTTCTTGCTTCCTTGACCTCCTTTATAGATCTCATGCTATAATCCTTTAGTAATAGCTTCTTGAAACCCCTCCATATTAACCAGAAAATTATTAAACCTGAAAGGGTGGTGGATTATAATCATTTTGAACAAGTTGTGTACCTTGATAGGGGTATAATCAGAAATTCCTGGGTCTAGAAAATTGGTTGAACCCTCTGAAATGGTAGTTAACCAGTCCACATTCACCATTGCTCTGTCTAAGTTTTTCCAAAAGAACCAGCTTGAACATTGTTTATTGGGCCAAGTGAATTTCTGACCTTCAGATTTTAAATATGTTAATTCCACATCCTACATGCAATCAAACATATCTGTAGTGTAATTGAGTAGGTTATAGTTCCCTTCAGTCTTTGTTCTGTATAGAGTTGCATTATAATCCCCACTAACTAACCATGGACCCCTAATTGAAGCTTTGAGTCTTAGAAGGGAATTCCATAGTTCAGCTCTTTGAAAACATGTATTAAAGTTGTAGACAAAAGTAGCAAGAGCATAAGTGTTTTCCATTTTGAATTTAAGCCTCGTGTGAATGAATTGCTGATTGGTTTCCAGTACTTCCACTTCTAAGAAATATCCATCGTAAACAATAATAATCCTTCTATATGCGTGACATTAGTGATTAGTGAGACATTGCCATTTGCTTCCTAAACAACCTAATTTATTCAAATTAGCTTTCCTATTTTTTTCCAATAAAAAAAATAACAATGGCTTTTCCTTTATAACAAAATCCCTTACTGCATTAAGCTTTGGAGGGTTATTTATTGCCTCTTACATTCCAAACTATCAGGGTCATATAGGATTGCTTTTCCCTTTGAAGCCTTTTCTACTGCTCCTATTATTTTTCCGTGAAATTACTTGTTCAAAATGTTTCTCTTGAGTAGCTCCTTTCTGCTGTTTTTCCAACTGTTGGTTATGCTCATTTAGTTGGATTTCCTTGTCTCTATTACAAGGATTTGTCTCACCAATTTCCTTTTCACTTTCCCGGTTGTTCCCTGACAGTTTATTAGAGGTAGTCAAAGGTTGCTATTGAGTTTCCACTTGTAGATCTAAATTTGGAAGGATTTCCACTATGGCGCTCTTATCTTTTGTAGTTAATTCACTTTCAACCTGAACCAATCTACCTTGTCTCACAAGGTTATCTGAAATATATTCAGCTTCCTCCAATTCTTTTTTATCTACAGAACTTTGTTTCTCCAAATTCGACACTTGCTTCTCCAAACTCGACACCTCCTAATAATCTCCTCTAGTGAAAACTTTCCCTGTTGGTTTCCATTATTTGCCTTGTGCTTTAGGGAAGGTCTCCATTGGTATGTAACCAATACCTTATCTTCTCTGAGAGAATGTCCATAAGCCAATCTTAGGATAGGAATGTTGTCTTTCATTTCCTTAGAAATATCCATCCTCACACATAATAGTGCAAATCCAATCCGTTTTCTCATATCAGTGTTCTCATCCGTACAAATTAGTTTTCGCACATAACTAGTTAGCATAATCAATCCTTTAATTATCCAATATTCCAAAGGAATATTATAGATATTAACCCAAAGAAGAATGTTTTTCAATCTAATTTTCTTTGATTCCATACCCGGTCGCCAATTCTGAAGAAACAAAAGAAGTTGAGAAATGTACCAAGGGCCTTCTTCAATTACCTTTTGAGCTTCCGATTTAGAGGCGAAGGTAAATATTAGGTTATCTTCCTCTATTAGTATAACTTCCATTAGCCCTCTACCCTTACAATTTCTCTGGGTCTAAGCTTGTATGACTGGAAAAGTTGACCTTTTATCCATAAAAAAACCAATGACTGCTACTTCCTATGACCTAGCTCCCTTTTGCAGAATGTCTAAACTTGGAGCTACCATTAACTTTCCTTCAATTTCTACTGGTGAATAGTAAATCAAGGAAGAATTCGAATTATCACTAACAACCTGTTTCTAAGTCTTTCTAGCCCCTTTGTTCTGTGGATGCACACTGTCAAATGGAAGTAGAAAAGCACTGGTTGGGGTAAGGGTGGGGTAGTTTGGTTTGTTAAGTGAGTTAGGGACGAAGAGGGGGATGAAGGGAGGGAAGAGGGAGAAAAGTTGGATAGCAATGGAGGTGGGAAATGTGTCCCCATTATAGTTTATAATGAAGTCTAATACTTGAATTGTGTGCGCTTATTGGTAAATTGTATTAGATGAAATTGAATTTTATATGATGTAATCATATAAAATGAGTTATATTATATAAGATGTATATGTGTGTTGTGTAATTATGTATAAGATGTATGTGCCTTTTATGTTAGTTTGGACTTTTTAAGTTAAACAATACATATAGTAGTTGATAATGAAATTATGTGCGCTTTATTTTGATATAAAGTTACTAAGTTAATTTTGATATATGTCTTCATTTATTTTTAAATATAAATGGAAGAAAGTTCAAAGTTCTCTTGATAATTTAGCCACTTTATGAAGATACAATGATCTAGCTTGGGCTCATGCTGGATTGGCTCTCGGAATCAAGAACCATACCATTTTCTTGTTTTATAACAAGCATTTGAAAGGTGAAAGAATTACCAGATTGAAGAAGCATTAGCTGGGGGTCAAAGGTGGTGTGAAGACTTGTAAAAAAAAAAGAGTTATAATGTGAAATGGCAAGTGATGACTTTGCTTGAAGATTATCAACATAAGAAAGATATATGGTCAAGATTGAATTACAAAATTGGTAATGGAAATTCGTTTGTTGGTGTTCAAGGTGATAGTTGGAATGTTGAAGGTGGTAATATTCCTAGCTCATAAGAAATGAATGTTGCACCTGATGTTAAGAAAAGAAGCAAACAAGTGTCTAATTTTTTTGCACCATGAACAACTTCTAAAGCTCAATCTTCAATTCATAGTGCATTGTAATCAAGAGATGCATCTCTCAATATGGAAATGGGAATGGCTAGATGGTGGTATGATTCAGGTATAGAATTCAATGCATCTTAGTCTTATTATTATCGGCCTATGTTAGATGATATTACATCTTATCGTCTAGGATACAAAACGCCTTCAATTTATGGCAGAGGTAAACTTTTAAGTAGATTTGTTTATGGAATTAAAAGTTATTTGGATGAAAGAAGAAAGATTTAGGCTATTTTTGGGTGTTCGATCATATGTGATGTTTGGATAAATAGGAGACATGAGCTTACTGTTAATTCTTTGGCTTATTTTGCAAAGGACACAATGTTTTTGAAGTCTATTTATGCACCTAGCCTTGTTAGAAATGTTGATACTCTATTTGAAATATTTGATGAAGTTATGAATGAAGTTGAGCTAGAAAATATTGTCTAGTTCATTACTGACAATGATTTCCATTATAAAGTAGTTGGAAGAAAACTGCAAAGTAAGTATAATTTTTTTATTGGACTTTTTGTGTCGCTCATTGCATTGACTTGATGTTTGAAAATATAAGAGATTCTAGGTATTTTCCTATTATTAATGAGACTGTGCAGAAATCAAAATGTTGACTAAGTTAATCTACAATCATGCATGGGTCTTATATTTAATAAGAAAGGATTTCACCAATAATAGAAAATTGTATCGTTCTGCTGTTATAAGATTTGCAACTAATTTCTTATCACTTCAGTGTTTTATTAAGATAAAGAAATAGTTGAGACAAATGTCTACAAGTAAAAAATGAGTTGCATCTTAATATGCTATATCTAATGTTGGATTGAAGGTTTCTAGAATTATGCTTGAAGATGCTAAATTTTAGTCCTAAGGTCAATTTGTCATCTAAGTTTGTGAGCCTTTAGTGGCGATACTTCATTTGGCTGATAGTGATGAGAAGATAAAAATGAGTTATTTTTATGATGTCATGGAGAGGGCGAAGGAAGCAATCGAGGCCAATATGAAAAATAACCTTTCTTTGTACATACCTTATCTTGCAGTCATCAATGAGAGATGATAAAGACAACCTTACTCTCCATTGTTGGCAGTTGTGGCATTTTTGTATCCTGGTATCTATTTCAGAGCAAGTTTTACAAAGAAAGCTAAAGTTAATAAGGCAATACTATTAACTATTACAACAATTGTTACTATAAGATGATGCAAGATCTCCTAAGCTCATAAGTGGAGATTTGTAAGGATGCTTTTGGTTATTTTGGAGTGTCGATTGCTATTCGTCAAAGAGATAAAATTAATCTAGATATATATTTCTTTCACTTTTGTTACTTGTTGAAAAGTAAACTTCACTTTATTTTTTTATAATGCTATTTTTGTTATGCTATGGTTGCTTGGTGGGACCAATTCAAAAGTGGTGCTCTAGAATTGCAAACCTTTGCAATTCGAATTTTAAGTCAATGTGTGAATGCAACAGGGTGTGAAAGGAATTAGAACACATTTGAATTCATCAATTCCAAAAGAAGGAATAGATTGGAGCACAAAAGATTGAATGACTTGGTATTTGTTCAATATAATTTAAAGCTTCAGTAAAGGTATGTTATTATCATTATTAAACTAGTTATAACTTTTTAATAATTTAATTTTATTGTTTACTAAGACTCTTAATAGAACATTAGTTCTATAGATCCAATTTGCACTGATAATATCGATCTTTTAATAGATTAGGTTTATGAGGAACTGAGTTTGATAGATGAGAGTGACTTGTAAGTTAATGCTGGACGAGAAAGTATTGACATGTCATTTGTGGCAATCAATTTGAATGATGGTGTTGATGATGATGAGACTCCTCTCAATGATGAGGATGTTGTGCTAAATGATAACTGGGGTCAATGCAATTTGAGTGGATATTTGATTAAATGAAGTTTCAGGTTTTTGTTTCTCCTTTTCTTTTAATTTCACTTATATTTGATGTATATATTAAATTCTATAAATGTAATATAATTGTAAATATTTTTGTTTCAAGTTTCAGTTTTAGTTAGTTCATTGGCATAAATTGTTGCTGTAAATTATAATTGTTAGAGAGTTATGGATATTTATTATTCTTTTTATTTGATGTTTTGATGTAATTATTATTTATTATAAGATGAAATTGTAAATTTTTAATACTTTTTATTGTTCTTAATTTTATATTTGTATGATGATTAAATTATCTTTTTCATATTAATGAACTCTAGCTGGCCTTAGAAACTCTAGCTTTATTAGAGTATCCCAGATTGATTAAAAATTAAAATGTTAAAAAGTTAATAAATGGTAAGGGTCAACTATCCAAATGGTTAGTTTTAGTCATTTTGGCAATTCTTGTTAATAGGCTCAATTCTTGTTAATAGGTTCTACACTCTATCCATATGAAAATTTCTAATATGGTACTAGAGCAAGTTTAGTCCGGATTCTTAATTTTCCAGTTGTCCGTCTAGATGCCCTTAATAAATGGTAAGGGTCAATTATCCAAATGACTAGTTCTAGTAATTTTGACAATGGTTAGGTCCAAGCTCAACTCTTGTTAATGGACTCTACACTCTACCCATATTAAAAACTAATAAGCTTTGAAGAGAGTAAGTCAAAACAAGTACTCCCAATAGTAACACGCATGCACTGACAAAAAGGTTTAATTGTACTCCAACTCAAATTCCACTGACTAAAGATTAAATGTAGTAATGGATGGGATACTTGTTCAACTCCAAGATACGTTGGTAATGTTATGTACTCAAAAAGTATAAAAAAGACTATTTTATAATACCAAATTGAACACAATTTTCATTAAAATAGGTTTATATGTTGTTATTTAATTATTCTTTAAGTCAAGTGGCCATTTCAAGATGAACATATGTAACATTATCACTTTAATACTACCTATACTTTTTGCATTACATCTCTCTACTGCAAAATCAGAGTATATTGTACTAGTAAGTTGCGTTACTCAAGTAGTCAGGTTGCGAAGAATGCTTTGTGAGTTGAAGCATCAACAAGTCAAGCCTACAAAGACTTTTTGTTACAACAAGTTGGCAATTGCAATGATAAAAAATCACTACAACATAAGGGTCTTTTGACAACAAATGTTTTCATTGCTAAAAGCCCAAACATTGCCGCCAAAATCTTTTAGAGATGAAAAAAATCGTCACACGAATCTTTGCATAATTGCGGTAACCAAATATTATTAGCAACATTTTTACAAAGTCATCGTAGACCATATTTCGCTTTGATCTTGGATATGTCGCAAAAAGGGATAGGCAAAGATAAGATAAATCGTTGCCAAAGATATTTTGGGACACTCTCTTTTCTTCGCTTAAAGTTATTAGCTACGTTAGAGTGTTTGTAGGTAATAATGTTTTGCGAAGGTTAGTATTTCGTAGCAAAATAGATTTAGCAACGATTCCTACAACATAGGAAAAAGTTACTTGAGACGGTTTCTGGAATGTAGCTAAAAGGTTTTGGTGAAGATTTTATAATCATAGCCAAATCTTTTTAGCTACGCATTTATTTAATTTTTAAAAATTTTTTATTTAATTTTTATCTTTTAATAATTTTTAAAAATTATTGTTGATGTTTTGAGGAACATAGCTAAAAAGTTTTGGTGATGAATTTTGGTTTTTTACTAAAAAATCCTATTAAAATTTCTTTTCATTTAATTATAATTAATGGTAAGATCTTTAATCCATCTTATTGTTTGTAATATTTATATTTTTTATTATAATTAATTAAACAAAAATATAAAAAAACTTAGAATCATTTTTATATAAAAATAAATTTCATAAATTGTTAATTAAAAATGTTAACCAAAAAAACTTATGTACAAACTAAGCTTCGTGCTCATCATCATTACTACTTATATAATTTAGGCCAAACTTGGTCAACTTTCATTCAGTAATATCTAACTTTTGCTCATTACGTTCTAACTTTTCTTCATGACACTATAATTGAGCTTTAAGCAATTGGTTCTTGTCTTGAAGCGTCGTTACATGTTTTGTTCATGACGATGATGAACCAATTGACTTAAGGCCATAACCAAGACCTTTGATATACCTTGATCTTATACTAAGGACGTTGTTGCAAATCTAATCTACGTTTGGCTCATTTCTGGCAGATAATGATCTTTGCAACAAGTCCTACATCTTATTGTAAAATTTTAAAAACAAAATAAATATTTAATTCAAATTTTTTTAGTTAGTATTACATAAATAAATAACTTAAAAATTAAACAAACTTCTATACTTACATAATTATTCTGTGCTTCTTTATATGTCCAGCCTTCACCTTCCTTATAGTGTGTAAGGTTGTAAAGTGTGATCCTATCATACTCTTCTCCATATAGTTCCTTCTAACTTTGTTTTATATAAAAAAGAATTGAAACACAATAAATCATACTGTATTTACTAACATAATTATGACTTCTAAACAAAGAACTTACAAATTTATTTCATGCGACCACAAATGATTTGGAGCCTTGGTCATGAAGAGTTTTCATTTTTCCTCTATTAATCTTCACTTCCTCACACTTTTCCTAAATAAAGCAAAGAAATAGTTATTAAATTAAATTGTGTAACAAGATTAATTGAAGCAAATCTAAAGAGAAAGAAGATAAAGTTTAATGTTGGCAGAGGCTTAATAATCACATATTTGGCTTCAATTTTTTGGAGTCACTTGTTCGGGAACATGTATCATTGCCTCTTCGTCCGAAGGAAATGATTTGTAGTACTTATGTAGTTGATAATGATGACCCTTGGCCCTTTATTTGAATAGTGAACTCACACAACTTGAAAATTTAGGGTTCTCAATATCGACGATATTTAGCTTCTTTTGTGAACAAGTAAAAGTGAAATTAGTCTTTAAATAAGTAAAAATGCATATTATTAAATGAAATGAAAAATTACCGAAACTTTGTCCAGAGCATTTTGTAGCAAGTTGTCTTCCGTTAACTATTTGGCATGTTGAAGGTAAGACAGTTCATGCGTGATAATGACCCCTATCTTACTGGACAATTTTGCTGATTGGATTTTGTCAACAGGATGACTTTGCCTAAGTTCAATATGCATAAACAACTTGTTGTTTATCGTAACATTTATATGTTGCAACTCAATGCCTTTAGTGATATCTCAACCTCTTTTTCTGATGCCAGTATTGGAACCTATCAAGAAAAATAATGATAAGGAAAAACGCAATAAACATGTAAATATATATTTGAGGATAAGTGTAATTATAGGTGGTAAAGAATAACATACCTGAAGATCCCTCAACAGAAGTTAAGGTAGATAGAGGTTGTTGCTTAATGGCTTCATTGGTGGATGAAGTTGTTTGTTGTTGTTGGATAGGGTCAGATTGATCTGGTTGTTATAGGAACATCTTTGCTAGTTGCCACCTTCTTTCCCTTGTTTCGTCCAAGTGTCATTATATTGAATATCTATAATGATATTATTAAATATTTTCCAATATAAAATATTATTAAATAATTTCTCCATAATTTTCCAATATAAAATAAAAGTAATTAGAATAACAACATAAAGAACTTGTCAATTTTTCCTTAAATCATTTCGGAGCATTTGACAAAACATGAACAAATCATAATCAAAGATGATTGGAACCAAAGGCAACTTTAAGCGTTTTTTTTCTTTTTGTTACTCTTTGCTCTTATTACTTGTTTCTTCTTTTACTAATATTTTGTAATGACTCCTAACGGCTTCTAGGTCGCGAACTTGTTACTATCTTGTATTAGTTCCTATTATAGAAATATATTATTCAATATTTTTTAAAGAAAAGATGATTGGATCTTTGGCCCCACATTTTGAATCACATTAGAAACATTATTTACGTGTTCCGTTCATTACAAAGTTTATTATTTGTTAAAAGAAACAATGAATAACTTAAAAAATGTACAAGTCTTGACTTTTCTTTGCGTATAAATAACAAATCTAACAAATATAAAGAAAATTTGAATTGTATTTCAAAAATTGGCATTAATATGGTTGTAGTTTCTTTCAGCAAGGAATTTGTTACATGTTTTGGTACTATTGTTACCAACTCTTTACAAATTTTATTACATGCTTATAGAATGAAAGTTAACAAGATAGTAAGCATTCAGTTATTTAGTGATGTGCATTTCATACAAGGGAAGCATTTTTGCTTCAACCAACATATTAATAAGAAGTGCTTCAATTATCTTAACTTATGAACAAGTTATACATACTTCACATCATTTGAAAGATAAATGAATTAAGCATAATGAAATACATTTCTTTTACAAAATGAAGCATAATGAAATACATTACAAAACGAAGCATAATGAAATACAAAATGAAGCATAATGAAATACAAAGTGAAGAATAATTAAATAAATTACTTTTACAAAATGAAGCAAAATGAAATATGTTGCTTTTACAAAATTTGTCAGAAAAATCATGAATCAAAAACTCCCCTCATATATTTGTAAGAACTTAATTTTCTAAATGGATATCAATACTTTAAAACCTCTCTTTACATATAAATTTTATCCCATGCCAATAGAGAACAATTATTAGGCTATAAAATTGTAACATTATAAGTATATTATTTGATTTGAATGATGGCTAATCATAAGTTAATTAAAATGCCAGCTTATCAATTTTGAAACAATAAAACAACAATTCCATATAAACAACACTTTTTTTTTACCTTCAATCATCATGATCAACATCTTGAAAATCATCATCATTAATTAAATTATAGTTAAATTCTTCATCACTATTATATTCGGTCAAAGTATCATCATTGTCATATAATTCATCCTCAATATAGTCTTCATCTCTTTCTACGATAAGATTGGCTTGTACTTCATCCACTTTTACTATATTGGGATCAACATCTCTCTTATGGAATGATGATATATTTGTTAAGTCAAAATGACTTTACGATTAATATTTTGATGAAGACCAAATAAAAACAATATAAGAAAATAAAACGAAGCTACGGAGGAGAAACTAAGATGCAAGAAGGAAAAAATAAGACAAAGCGCGGATAAAATGAGACGGAAGCAAAAGTCAAAGTAAGACGAAGCTAAAGTCAAACTAAGACGCAAGCCGAAAATAAGACGAAGCGGAGGCAGAAAGTAAGACACAAAATAAGACGAAGCAGAAGCGGAAAGTAAGACGCAAGAAAATAAGACGAAGCGGAGAAACTAAGACGAAGTGAAGTCGAAAATGAGACGAAGGAGAGTAAGACGAAGCAAAAACAAAACTAAGGCGAAGACCCGATACCACGTCGGATAGTTAATCAGACTGAGTTAGTTACATAACTCAACTGAATAACTATTTCTTCAAATATCAAGAAACAAGAAGAAAGTAGCGGTTGAATACGAAGGCTACAAATATGAGTCGGAGTCGAAGACTGTAGAAGTTAGTGATCTTAAAAAATTAGCGATTTCAAAAAGATTGTGAATCATTGTATTCATTGTGCTAAACTTTAGAGCTATATTGTCTGTAACAAAGCTCGAAACATCTTTCAGTAGAAATAAGAAAAACTGAAAACCTGAAGAGGCTAGGTGAAAAGAATACTTGCTGTAAGAGACCTGAAGAAGCTCAGTGAAAAGAATACTTGTATTTTTGAGAATATAGTGAAATCTCAGAAAGGATTCTGAGGACTGGAAGTAGCCCACGGTTTGGGGTGAACTAGTATAAATTTACTGTGTCGATTCTTACTCTCAACTCTCAACTTTTGTTTATATTGTTTTTATATAAGTACTTGGATGCAAATTGCAATACTTCATGATACTGTTAATCAATAGTTCTATAAAAGAAAGTTTTCAAAAGAAGTTTTGAAAAGGGGATTGTATTTCTAAAGAAAAGGATACATAATTCAATCCCTCTTCTTGTGCGTTTTGTATATCGAATATTAAGTCTATACTAACGTGTGATTTACTTCAAACTTTAATGTTACCATTTCTCTCGTATTCTCGTAGGATATATTTTGAGTGATTAAGGCAATTGTAGCTCATGATGATATAGAGTTATATCAGATGGTTGTCAAAATTGCTTTCCTGAGTAAAGACCTTTATAAAGAGGTTTATACGGTACAACTTAAAGGATTTCAAGATCCAAATGGAACTGACATGGTTTGTGCGTTATGTAGATCAATATATGTTTTACATCAAACCTTCCGAAAGTGATACCGTGCAGTTGATGAGGTTATAACCTCTTTCAGCTTCATGGAAAATAAAGCTAAAAGATGCTTGCGTTATAAAGTCAAGGGGAGCAAAATTATATTCCTATTACTACATGTGGATGATATATTGCTCACATCAAATTACTTAACCATGTTGTATAAGGTTAAGCAAATTTTGGTCAAGAACTTTGACATGAACTACCTTGGCGAAGCATCTTTTGTCCTAAGTATTTAGATTCATCGGGATAAATCTCAACTCAACACTTATCAGGCCCCTCATAGATAGCATACATTGAGTATATGTTACAAAGGTTTAATAAGGTTAACTATAAACCTATCTTAGCACCTAACTCTCATAGTGAGAGATAATTTTTGGCACAATATCTAAAGAATAAAGTAAAGAGAGAGGTTATGAGGAATGTTCTGCATACTAGTACGGTTTATAGCCTGATGTATGCTTGGCTATATACTAGGTGGAACATTGTATTCACTATTTGACTGTTTGGTCAATATCTGGTTAATCCAGGTGTAGACCATTGGAATGCAGTCTAGCAAGTGTTGAGATACTTAAAGTAACTAAGGATTATATGTTGACAAGTAGCACAATCAACAGACTAAACCTCATAAGGAATTTAGATTCAAATTTAGCTATATGTCTGGATGATTGAAAGTCCATTTAAGGTTACAGTTTTAAGTTTACAGATGTTACAATATCATGGAAGAGTCTCTAGTATACATGGGTGACTTCCTTGATCATGGATACAGAGTGTATGCTAAGGGGTTGCTTCATAGATAGTTTAGCTCAAAACTTGATTTCTGAGTTATCTGTGGCTGATTCAGTGGCTAGAACCATTCAGTTGTACTGTGGTAATCTTCTTGCTGTGTCGTTTATTAATAACAAAGAATATCATAGGGTCTTAGCATTTAAAGGTCAATTATTTAGCCATAAAGGTGTTGATACGAAAGGTGACATTAAGGTTTGGAGAATTTAAAGATTTAGGAAATGATAGCCGGTCCTTTAACTGAAGGGCTTAGCCCATTTGTGTTTGCGACACAAGTATACATTATGGGTGTTTTCATATGCTTAGACACTGTTAGTTAGGGGTCATTATGTTTGCACTATGTACATTTATATTTTTGATGTATTATGGTAGTATGATGGTTCATTGACAAAGATGATCATCATTTATCCTCAGTAATACGTGTTATCATACATTGTCATAATACGTATGAAAGTTTTAAGATTTGTATTGATCTTAAGCATTTAAAGGTCATTGGGCATATGTTGGACCCCATTTCCGGAGCCCAACATCAGACACGGAAGCATGAAACTTGAGCGTGCAGGGAAGATATAGAAATTGAAAATATAGAAAAAGAACCCTCGGAAGAAAAAGGGGGCGTCGCCGCAGTGTATGTTGTCTCGCCGCGGTGAAACATTTCGGGAAGCACGTCAAGACGAGTGAAATATTCTTCACCGCGGCGAGCACACGCGAGGATTTAACATTCGTCGCGACGTACCTGCGATCGATCTGTCGCCGCGGCCACCAAATGGGTCTCGCCGCGACGAACGTCTCCAACCTCAAAAATGTAAACTTAACTCTTTCAACTACTCAACCCCAACCTTAGCTATACTAAATGCAACCATCATCCATTCAAACCCAAAACAAAATGAACTCATACAAAAACCCAAGCAATCTTCCAAAATCCAAATGTAAATTTCATTAATAACAAAAGTAAAAGTTTTACAAAGCTTTAATGGCATTTCAAGCCATAATACATCATTCAAGTTCAAGAACCAAAAATTACAAAATATGCTTGAACTAATAAAACTTGAAATGCGGCTAAAGCCTTGAATTTCCAAAACTCTAACAAAAATACAAAAGTATGCCAATTCGGAGTGATGTCGTACTCTTGATGATGGATCTCGTTTCTGGAACCCAACTCTCTTGCTTACTCACTCGTCTGTTGGACCCCGCTTGATTCCGAAGCCCAACTTCTTGCGGATATAAATTTTTTTTTGAACCCTTTTTTGACATTATCAATTCATCTCCATGCTTATAACATCCCAAAAATTTACTCGCAACACGGTCAATGGTGTGCTCATACAAATCAGTCACTAAACCTGAACTCAATTCTCCTACTTGTGAACAGAATTTGGAAATTTTCAAATCATAATTTCAATTTGACTTCTTCATAGAAATGATATCTCTATGTCTCTATTTCAATTTAAAGAAAGAATCATCTCAATCGGAGCGCTATATCTCAAGATATGCGTAAAAAGCTCAAATCTGTCAAACCCTAATCATGCTCTCTTAACAAACCTCTTACTTGCTCAAATACAAACTTCCTCAAATCAACTCCAAATGCTACAAATTTTTATGGAGAGATAGCTACAAGTCTTAAGAAACCATTTCTTCAAGAATCACCTCAATTGGAGGTCAGACGAGGTAGTTATGATCAAAAGAATCACACATGTTTACATCCCAAATTGATTTGGACCTCTCTTGGCGCGATCACCATAACTTTCAATATATATGTCGTATTGCTTTTGTTTTTGAACCATTGGAAATTAGACTTCAAGAGCTAAAACTTGTATGAAGACCACAAAACCTGATTCGGCCTCTAACAATGTGCAAAATCAAAATCTTTCCCGTGCATGTCCGTTAAACGGACATGTATCGAGTAAACTACCCCATTTCACCCGAGAAAGTTCGTTAAACGGACTTCCATGTCCGTTTAACAGACATGGGCGATGAAAGGGGTCCTATTTCACCCGAGAAGGTCCGTTAAACGGACTCTGAGTCCATTAAACGGACATGGGGCTTCCCAAAACCCCTCCAAACCTTCTTTCATGCTTCCTACTTCCTTCCTAACAACATATAC
>JANITX010000210.1:9753610-9764659 GCA_027564395.1 Erythroxylum ulei | reverse complement strand
GGAGGGGGGAGGTATTGTTAGTTCTCCAATGCATAAAGTCTATTTCAGGAGGAAAAAGGGGCAAAATAGGGAAAGAGTGAGTGATGCTGAGGCAGAGCAATCTGCTGAGGCATTTATAAAATAACTACAAGTGGGAGATAAAGAGGGGAGGATGAATGGGAAGGACAAACAATCAAATCATAAAAGGAGAGTGGAAAGAGATTGGGAGATTATTCTAGAGAGTTATAGAAAGTGGCAGGGCATTTTGCCAAAAAACTGAGGTATGTAACCTATAGGGAATTCCAGCGATGTTGACCAGTCTTCTTATTTCCATACGTTACACATTGAGTTGAATAGCAATATTTCCATTAGTAGCGTTGATTTCTCCTTGTGTACCTAAGTTTATAGATTAGGTTTGTTGTAGGAATTGTTTGTTATGTGTACAGGGAGAATATTGTGTTTGCTGTATGTATAGGGAGGAACCTAATAGAGATTTAGAAAATGCTTGGTATTTATGAAAATAAGAAAATTAACATAATTTAGTGAAGAAATGCCTAATTTAAACCAAAATAAGGTTGCCTGAGGATCACATTAACCAAATTAGCTAGTAGTAAATATGAGCAGACATCAATATTACACTATTCTAAGTGATGTGACGTTTTTAAACATCTGAACTATCAAATTCATCTGCTGATGTTATCTTCTTCTTCTTTGCTGTATTAAATCTTGGAAGTATCAAGTTCCTCACTGATGAGGAAAAAGCTCTAAAAAGATGGAATGAACTAGTTCTCGTTACATTTGTGAGAAATTTCCTTGTAATTTAATTGGAGAAAAGTAGTGTCTTCTCTATAAGAGCAAACAATCTAAAGTATAACCAATCCAGCAATAAAATTTTGATAGAAATATTACAAATAATGAATTACAGGAAGAGGCTTAAATTTCAAAAGGATTTAGAATTTTTTAAGAAAAAAAATTATTTCTTTATTCAAATATTGGAAGATGATTTCCAATCAACTTTCTTCCCTTCCTTTATGCAACTTAAACATCTGAAAACTATATTGAATAGTCATGAAGCCGATTTTCCAATTTTCCGATTTCTCTTGAAGTCATTAAGGCTCAAACCTACTTGTCCACTGTCATCTTATCTCATGTTATTACCCGAGATGTAAGATAAAGATCATAAGATAAATATATTTTGTAAATGAAATTATATTGAGATAATAATTATGAGATTCATATTATATTTACATATTATAGCAAAATTATTCTCGGTTATTATTCTATTAAAATTGAACATTAATAGAGTAAAAAGACTAGCACATATTAAATTTCTTCCTTATGAAGAAAGTAGTTGAGATTATAAACTAAAATATGGAAATATTTAAACAATGTGAATATTTTTTAGAGAATAGGTTCACTGAACTGGTTTGATCATAAATATTCCAAATGAAATATTATTTATGTGTCTATGAATTTGCTCGTTATGATATTATGTAATTGATCATTTAACTTAAGATTATTAAGGTATTTCATATAAGAATTACTATGTTTTGAAATTACTTATGACATATCTTATTCGTTATAGCTCAATGGATTATACTTAAATATAATCCAAATTATTTGAAGGTAATTGTGTAAGCCAACAAAGAATTTATCACTCTAATGAAACATTACTTATATGTCTGTAAATATCATCATTATGATGTTGTGTAATTGATCAATTGATTTGATATTACCAAAGTATCTCATATAGGAATTATTATATTTTGAAACTATTTAAGACCTATCATAATTATTGTAGCTTAACCGGTTGTACTTAAATAAAGTATAAATTATATGGAGATAATTAGAGGAGTTTTATGCCAACAAATCTAACATGTATGTAATATTGTCATGTTCAGACATCATGGAAGGTAGAAATAGTTACTTGTATTTGAGATTTAGAAAATGCTTGGTATTTATGAAAAAAGAAAAGAAAATTTGCATAATTTAGTGAAGTAATGGCTAATTTAACCCAAAATCAAAGTTGTTTGAGGATCACATTAACCAAATTAGCTAGTAGTAAGTATAAGGGGACATCAATATGAGGTAAAGTAATATTGAACTAAATTAGGTTAGCCAAGGAAATGAACATTTGTGATAAATATTAATGAACTACAATTCTAACCGCATTAGTTCGTTTAATCATATTAATTAATTGATTCAATTATGTTTTTTTGCCCATTCATCTAACATATGGTTTTGTATTTGTTTATCTCAGCTCTCTTCACCTGTGGTTCTTTCTACATAATAGGAACTTGTTGGGAGGGTAGAATCTAATCCTATGCCCAGTGAAACAAACACAAAAACTTTTCTTTCAATTTCTTAAATGTTAAGATTAATTAAATTCTATAATATGATTAACGCATAAACATAATACATATAAATGTAAATCGTACCTTGCAATGTAACTTGATCTTTATTCTTGTCTTTTTTCTCAAATGATATTTGAGATGGTTCATTGAAACCACTATAGTTGCACGCATATTTGAACTTTAACGATATGAAAATGAATGTGTTAAGAACTGCAAGTAGTGTAAAGAAGGTTAGACAAGAACTACCAGCTCTTTTATAACCTAAGCTTATTATAGAGTTTGAACATTTTAGTAATTTAAGTGAACTAATTTTAAATTCTAATAAAGTCAAATAAGATCCAATATCTCATATCGATACTTATTATTAAATATCTCATATTTAATGCTACAGTTTTTCAAACTTTATAATTTTATCATAATTTCAATTACAATAAACGTCAATTTGAGACTTTGTCATATACATATGCATCTATATAAAATAAAGATTACTTTTGAATAATTATGTTACTAAAATATAACCAACTTATTGACTTTAGGACATAAACTAGTATATTATATTTTTCCTTCTCTCACTATTTTTGTGTTTGGAGTTTCTTGCTTATAACCAAAATAATAAATTATACAAATCCACAAATAATTTTTATCGGGAATTATGGTTTTGTCCTTTTCATTTCTTCCTCTTTTCCTATGGTCATGATAGATCTCGGAGGTGAGTGCAATTCTGATGGAACGAAAGTTCGCATTTGATATGCTGAGAAACTTACTTATGGATCTCTTGGATATTGTCTTCTAGCTCAAACATGAAGGGTAATATTCCTTAAGATTGGGGACCTTCTAGCTCTTTGGAGATGGTTAATTGGTTGGACATTATTTCACTAGAGAGGTACCATTGTCATTCAGTAGTTCTAAACGTGTGTACTTTTGTTGATTTCAGTTCCATGTATGATTTTTAGCTGAGCTCCTTACATGGGGGGATTCCCTCATACTGACTATTCTAAGTGTTAGGTATTGGACTGAATTGTTTCTTGGTCAATTTTGGATGGCAACAATTGTTAAGGAGGAAAAATAAAAGTGTACACGGCAATTGTTTTTTGCCGACTTAGTGAGTGGAGGTAGGCAAATTGACTTTGCCCAATTGGTGGACAAGTTGGCCTTTTGCCAACTTGAGAATTGTACTATAAATAAGGCTGGGTGTGAGAGGCAGAACACGGCAATAAGAAGGAAAAGAAAGAATAGAAAGAAAAGAAAATGTTGTGGTTTGTGGGTTCCGTGGACGTAGGCAAGATTAAGGCCGAACCACGTTAAATTCTTGTGTCTTGTTTTCTTTTGTTCGCGAATCTTTTGCAGTATTTCCAACACTACATGGTACTACACTAGTGCCCCTTATATCAACAATAAAGAAACAAATGAAACTATACGTTCATCTCCAGTGAGTGACTTTGAAACTGTTTATTTACAAATTACAAATGAACAAATTCAGATACACAGAACATAGTTCTTACACAATAAGACTTTGAAGTTTTTTACAAGTTACTCCCACCAGCCTTAATAACTGTAGATCCTCTCTTGAAATGGGTTGGAGAAGCTCTAAGCCAAGTTTTCCCTCCTATCCTGTCCTTGGTCAAAAAAGGTGTGGCCTCATCCTTGGACAAACTTTGCGACCATTTAACCCTCTTTGATCTATCAGCTCCAGGACCGTAACACTTGTATTCAGAGTAGAACACGGAACTGTTGAACAATAAGAACATAATTAAACCCAATTACATGAAGTTGCCCTTTGTCTGTATATGTAAATTAGATTAATGATACCTTTGCTTGGTTCCGTCTGTCCAGTTATCCCAACCAAGAGGGACTATGACACCAGACATGTAGGTGTAGGTAAACACCACCCTGGAATAAGTACCCCATGGTCTTCCTAGAAATGCACTTCCATCGCCTGTGATTTTGCAGCCCAAGAAAACGTAACCCGTGTTCTCAGATAGTGAATTCCTGGACTGAGCTGTTATGGATCCATTGTTTCCGGAAATGGAATGCAAATGACACCTCTGCGTGTACGTGCATGATACAAAGTGTATTGTGTAAAATAAGTAATATGCACACTGGCAATTACAGCTAATGCATTTGTTTATCTTAAACAACGTTTACTGGAAAGTGAAATCAGAAACTCACTTCAAATAGTGAATTAGCATCTCCACAAATGAAGTCAGTAGCTCCTTCAATGTAGCAATTCTCGTAATAATGTGATCCAACCTCGTCAAGTAGGGTGTCTTGATAAGACAGAATCCTGCAACCGTAGAATGCTGCTCTATCTCCTGATACCCTTAATGCAACTGCTTTGTCACCACTCCCATACGTATTCTGTAGAGAATTAATGCGACTTCATTATAACTATATTTACAATAAGTACTCTTTTTGGCCTCCAGCAAGAACTTTAAAGCAGACTAAAACAAGTACCTGAATTGTGAGATAGCGCCCAACAAAATCAGAAGCCAGAACAGTCATAGTTGGAGAGTCGTGTATGTTTCCACCCTCGCTCCACGTTATAATTGCATTTACAGCCTGTGCGCCACTCATCGTTATGAAGGGCTTATCAGCAGGTACAGTAATCTTTTCTCTGATTTAGTTTGGCACAAATACGTAAAAGAAATGAATCATCTTCTATTTAAACCAATGTTTTGTAGTAGATCAGGTATATTATAAGGACAACATACCTGTAAACTCCAGGCTTAACCCAAATGAAAACCAGCTCAGAATTATTAGAAGGCACAGAGTCTATAGCATCCTGTATTTTCTTGTAATCTCCATTGCCAGACTGATCAACCCTTATGAGAACAGCCGTGGACAGGTCGGCAGTAGCTGTTGCAGTGTTAGCCATAATGAAGAAACAAGCTGAAGCAATTTGAACTAAGACCACAACTATATAACCATATTGAGGTCTCTTCATCTGAGCTAGACCCATGTGGACACGTGATGGTCTTCTCGTCTCGGCGGACGTGAACAGGAACAGAATATTGGTTCAAGCCTGTAAAATACAGTTTTGTGAAGAAATGAAGCAAAGTTGTTCAATATTTGTAAGGGTTAGAGATGGCTTATTTGATTCTGCTCCTGGGATTATTATACATGTAATGTTTCACCATCTCCAATGCGCTGTTAAGGTCAACGAAATGGTTGGCCTGTGGCCGATTTCTTACTGTTGAAGCTTAAAGATTGGCGAAAGCTATAACGTAAACATGCATTCAGTTCCCAGAAACAATATTGTTATTTCCAAGCAAAAGCGTGGAGTTGACAACGTGCAAATGACTGTGCACGAACAAGAACTCTTTAAATCTACTCAACGTGTTGCATGGTAAGACCAGCTCAATCATTGTCAAGACACTGAAACGTATTGGCACAGCAGTATTTCCTTATTTGAATTATATTTTAGAAATAAGTTTCCTACTGTTTGATAATTTTGTTTTATTAGTTTTAAAATCTTTGACTAATTGCAGCAATTTAATTAGTTTTATAGGCAAGTTTAGACTCCTTGTAAAAATCAAACCTGCAAATATTTATCTTCTAGTTATTAAATCACAAATAGTTTAACATCCAAATTTGAAATATGGAATCATATTTTTAAAAAATTAGGATAGGGATCAGATAGCTTTACCCTTCAAAGTCAACAAAATTTTATTAAATGTCTTCATTCTGAATGAAATTTAATTTGCTGACATTGCAGGCAATTCTATGAATAAATGGTTTGAGTGTAACTTATTCAGCTTAACGATACAAGTAATACATTCGAGAAAGTCAACTGATGGCTGATGAAGTGTAAATAATCCAAGGAAAAGCCAAGAGCAACAAAAGTCAAGCTGATTTGAACATACACTATTCACCTAAACTAAGTATAGAGAAAAAGCTTGCACTAGTCGACAATATTGGAACGATTTGAAGCTATAAGAAGAAAAATAATGATAATCTAATGTCAAAAATAAATGATAATCTCATAAAATAATATCACAGTTGCAACTATTTCAACAACTTAATTCCTTAAGACATTCTATCCCCAAAATCCAGGAAAGCAGTTGTGGCAGCTTGGTAGGTAAACTTGGTTTATACATCAATCTTATCCTTTATCTTATACAAAGAAACTTAAGAAGATATGATAATAGAGATAATTAGGTAGGTCAAGAAAAATTATTTGTGCGCCTCAATTAGTTATAACCCGCGAGCTATTAAATAATTATTTTTATTAATAATAAAAATATGTTTTAATTAAAGTAAAATATTGTTATTAAAAATAATGATTAAAATATATAACAGCAGTTTGAGTAGCTATGAAGGGCAAGTCACCTAATCGTCTTCTTAAATCAATAGAATCTGTGTTTAGGTTCTCACGGAAGCCACTCTTATTCCCCAAATTTGACAATGGGATGTGTTGAAGGTAATGTCTCTTCGACAGTTTTTACATAGGGAGAAATATATTTTAGGGAGATATCGAATATATTTTTGAATTTACAAAATATTTTATAAATTATATAGTATAAATAAATTATTTAATAAGCCAATAATTTAAATTTAATTAGTAAATTTGACTTAAGATATTTAGATTATTAAATTTTAATTTTTTTTGAAGAGTTTAAAAGATGCAGATTGAGACGTTAAGTTATTTGAATTACTTAATTACTTTTAAAAAAGCAATGTCTATGTCCAAAAACTAAAGCACATCAAACATAATTATCTAAACTAATATTTACTTATCAAAAAGTAAAAATGGGTTAGAGAGAGAATTTTCTCTACCTTCTCTCTAGAATTCCTTTTCTCCACTTTTCTACTCTCCCACCCAGTCCAGTCTAGTTAAGCCGGGACTTTCTCTTATGGGTAACTCGCATATTGCTTCTTTCTCTTGCACTCCTTGTTTTACTGACAGTTTACTGTTATTGGTAAAATGTCAACAGACAAGGAGAACTTTATTCCTCCCCCGTAGGTGACCTCTTTGCCTAGAAGCTAGCTTGACTCTTCTTTCCTTCCTCTTCCCAACCACTGTTGCATCTCCCCTAACCCTTTAGTTGTCCCTTCCAGTCAACTTCCTCCTCTAACACTATAACTTACGTAGAATAAAGTTCTAGCAGATCATTAGTCGTTTGGTAAACTAATGTACATTCCTTAATGATAATGACATTCCTACCATGCCTCCGTCCCATGTGCCACAACAGGGAGCATTGAAATGGAAAGCAGCTTTAGTTGGGTAGTTTCTCAATAAAAGATTGGCTTTCCCTGTCAAGAATTAATAGGTGAACTCTAACTAAAAAAAGCTAGAGCTAATCAAAACTCTACTAAAAGAGGATGATTTCTACATCTTCAAGCTCAGCTCTAATATAAAGACCTAAAATAAAGAGTTATGGATCTTGGTCTTTGGTAAATGTAACATCCCGTTACCCATGTTGAGGCTATAATATGATATATGAGAGATGATTGAGATATTAGAAAATGCAATTCTTGTTCATGCATAATGTGACATACGCATACACGTGAATAGTGAAATTTTGCACATGAAAATGACTGTACATACATTCATGAATAATTCCGAGTGTAATTTATAAATGTGAGTATATTGAGAATTTTGGTTTATATATGTTGAAAATTGATTTGGAGAGTGTATATTTTTCGATTTAGAATTTTTGGTGAATTTTAGAAAAATTCTTAAATTTTTGGATAATTTTTTTTGGACTAGGAAAAATGTCAAGTGGGAAGAGAATTGTTAAATGATAGTAGAAATTATTGTCTAATGGCAATGAAAATTTTGATTAATGACTTTAGAATTTATTGACAAGTGCCATTGAAAATTGGGAGACAATTGGAGTAGAAATTGAAATTGATTGGACTAGTTAAATAAAAGAATTTAGTTTAAAGCTTTTTTTTAAAAAAATTGGTCATGTGGACCCTCCTTGTTAGGTCTCTCACGATGCTTTTAATTGAAAGACCATTAGTGGGTCTTGCATTTTGGCTTTCTTCTTCTTCGTTTCGTGGCTCTCTCTCTCTTCTCTTCTTCTTCTCCATTTTCGTTTCCCTAATTACTCTCACCTTCACCTAGATTGAAGCTAGCTCTCCCACCTCTTACTTGCTACTCTTTCACCTTGCTCTCTCTTTTATTCTCACCAAAAACCCATCCTTATCACCTTTGGAAGATGATGATCGTGGCTAGTTGGTGAAGTTAGGGATTGTTGATTTTCTTGAAGAGTTTGAAGATTTGGTAGCTAAATCAAGTAAGTCATGTTTTAATTTTATGGGCAATGTTAAATGAAGCATTTATGATGATAGTTAGAGGTTAAATGACATGAAATGGTATTTTGTGTGTGATGAATGTGGGTAATGCAAAGTTTAATAAATGTCTTGCCCTTGTACATGCTTGATGGGTATTAAGTTATGAATTGTTATAGAGATGTTTTGAGGTTGAATGATCTTCATAATGGGGTGAGAAATGAGTGTAGAAAATTAGTGGATGAATAGGTACATAAATATGTCTTGTTTGTGGGTTAATGATCAAATTTAGATCATGCTTGTTGGTGAATGATATTGAGAAGAAATGAAGTTGAGAATGAGGAGTAAATAAAGTAGAAAATGGTGATTTTTATACCAGTTAGGTTAGGTGAAAAATCTGGAAAGTTTGAAGATGATTGACTAGAAAATGTCCACTAAGTATGCTTTAGTCTTTTAGCCATAACTTTTTCTCTAGTTATCTAAAAGAGATGATTCTTGATTTGATTAAACTAGAGATATATGGCTACATTTTTTATGATGACATCGATTTCAAATTATGTCTATAAGAGTCTCAAAATATGACCCGAAGTTGAAAAATTGGGTATGATTCTGTGAAAGTTCGCCGCGGAAAACTCATTGCTTCGCCGCGGTGAACTTGAAGGATTAGCTAGGATTTCTTTCGGGTAAAGTTCGCCACGGCCAACTTAGGTTTCGCCGCGGCGAACTTGTGAAAATTTCACAAGAATTCCTCTCTAGAGGAGTTCGCCGCGGTGAAATTTTCTCTGCACTGAACATGATGCGGTATTTTGAGCATTATTCTTTTGTAGTTATCTAAATGGACTGATTTTTTATTTGGAGTAAACTAGAAACATAGGGATACAAATTATATGAAGAAAACGAATTTTAATTCAGTATCTAAAACTTTCGATTTTTGGATGGAAGTTGAGTATAGGGTATTGTTTCAGAATGAGAACAATCCAAAAATGTTTGGAGTATAATTTTGAGATTTCTGAACCAAATTGAACGATCTTGGTGTCATTAGAAACTTAAAAGATAGGAGAACACTTTTTTAGAAGAGAGCACTGCCAAATTACTTTATTTTCATTGTCTAAATGATCAAGAAAAGTAGACCTAAAAGTCAGTGTTTGGAGAAAAATCTGAAATGATTCATTGGGTTATGAAATTGGATTCTAATGGTTTATTGAGGTATAAACCCTACAGACAAATGCTACTTAAGTGAGTTTTGATAATTGATTATTTTCCTGATGAGAATAATGAAAAAAATACTCAGGATTGTTATGAACATGCATTGTGCATATTTCATATAGATACATGTGCATTTTCGAACACTTATAATTGTGTCAATTGTGATATTTGTATATTTTGTGATATAGAGGAGCAACTGGAATGTCAACCTCTAGATGTTGCCGGATCTTCTAGGTATTAGCTTCGAGAGTGACTTGTGAGTAACCTAGACAGTTCTACTCAATTATTTGTTGTGTTAGATTATGTTTGAATTGCTTAATAAATGTGAATTGAATTGTGTTGATTTCTAGAAAGAAGGTCCGATGATTGTGAAATGTGATGCGATATTGAAGTGCTGCTTGAATGTGAATGGGATGAACTATGTGCTTCATAATATGATTGATTGTGATAGATGCATTCCTTACATGAATGCACAATCAGATAATGGTAGTTGTGACCAGAGTAGCTACCGATCAGAGCTTAAAGCTCAACGTGTGAAAAGAGTTTCGAGCTTAGAAAGTGATTAAGAGCCTAAGGCTCACTATGTAAAATGAGCCTTGTATCCACATCAGATAAGGGACAGTTAACAATGAACCCGATATCCAAAATAGATACGGGATATTTTAGGCACTCGGTCACAGCAATGTAACAATTGGAAAGGAGTCTCATGAGCATTTCATATGCATTTTTAACGAGTATGTTGATTGTTTGAAGTGCCAAATTGATTGCTCTTAAATGTAAATGTGATATGTGATACTTATGCAAAAGTACAAAGATGTGAATTATATGTTATGTGAATTGTTGTGTTGTATGAATTGAGTGAACCATTGATGATGGTTACCTGTTGGATCCCGCTTGATTCCAGAATCCAACTCTTGCGAGTATCATCATACTTAACTTGAGCATGCATATTAACTTGAAGGGTTCTTTCATTAAATCCTCATTAGCCATCATTTTTTTTTTCATTGAACCCTAATTAGACATTATCAATTCATCTTCATTCTCATAACATCCCAAAAATTTACTCACAAATTGTTCCATGGTGGGCTCATACAAATCAGTCATTATGCTTGAACTCATTTCTCCTACTAGAGAACAGAATTTGGAAGTCTTAAAATCATAATTTCAATTTGACTTCTTCATATAAATCATAGCTATATGTCTCTTGTTTATTTTAAAGAAAGAATCAACTCAATTGGAGCTTTATAGCTCAAGATATGCTTAAAAAGCTCAA
>JANITX010000210.1:9734925-9746927 GCA_027564395.1 Erythroxylum ulei | reverse complement strand
TGTATAGAGGGATGATTGGTTCTTTGCTTTATCTTACAGCAAGTAGACCTGATATACTGTTCAGTGTGTGCTTGTGTGCAAGGTTTCAGGCCAATCCTAGAGAGTCTCATTATATTGCTGTTAAAAGAATTTTGAGATATCTCGCAGGTACTACTGATCTTTCTTAATGTACGAAAAATGTAGAAATTTCAGGTTGACTGGTTATTGCGACGCGGACTATGCCGGTGATGGATGTCGAAAGAGGGATGTCGAAATGGTTGTTAGAAAAAGAAAAGGAGAAAGTTGTTGTCGGGTTAGTGGGAGGATGTTGAGCAGGTTGTCGGAAGGATGAACAGGGTGTGAAGGTTAGAGGTTGTCAGAAAAAGAAAGGCAAAGGTAACTATCAAAAAGGTTGTCAAAAAAAGAAATGGAAAAGGATAAAATTGTTGTCGAGTTAGTGGGAGGATGTGGATACGTGTCGAAGGTTTTCCAAAAAGGGGGGAATGTGGTTGATGTCGGTTAGTGGGAGGAGACTCTCATTGGTGTTGCTATTTTACATTTGCCTTCAAAAGAGTGACTTCTTGTTCAATTTTTCTTTTTGTTTGTGCCTTCTTAATTTTGTATTAATTAATTCCTAGTCAATAATCATGCCATATTACTTTTTAAATTTATTAAGAAAGGTTATTTATTATTTAGAGTAAAAATTATAAGCATATATTACATATGTTTAATTTTATATTTATTTTGTAGTTTCAAAACTATTTAAAAAAATTCATGCTTACCTTTTCATTTTCATACAATCTTACAAAATCTCTATAATGAATAATCATAGAGGTATTAGAAATTTACACATTTTTTTCTTTATTAATTAAGATGTTGGGGACTCATCTACACTGATCACTACTCTAAAATTGGAAGAAAAAAAATTAGGCCTTTCAAATTTGTCCACATGTGTAAGTTGGCTTTTAACATTTCAAAAGTATAATTAAGACATTAAGTACATAATTTTATCTTTATTTAAAAATCTCTTAGATTTATTAACGATGATAAATAGAAAAGGTTGTCGCTATTATAATAAGGATAAACGCTAAGTCCTTTAAAATATATGGAATTGGTAATAATATTGTTAACATAAAATTTTCATCTATATATAGCTTTCAATATTTTATATACATATCCTTCAATAATTAAATCATACCTCATGTCATAGTGTTAGTAAAATTTTGGTACTTTATACATAAAACGCACTACATATGAAACAAAATTAAGTTATATAAATGAAAATTTTAAGATATAGATATACATATCCTTCATATAGATCGAAAGATTAGAGCCCGTGGTATTGTATGGTTTGCCAATAAATTAGAATCCTTGGGTAATTCCAAAAAAAAAAAAAAACCCAAAAGCTGAAGTAGATGTGGATGAATGAATAATGTAGTAGACACCTTGGATTGTGATGAGATATGAGCTCTCATCTGATTATGTGATGATGATATCATGCATGGATCGTCACCAATTAAGCCATGCATTATGGCAGCCCTAACTAATTCTTGACTTTTGTTCTCTTTTAATAATATTGGAACTTGAGATTCATTGTCGTAAAATAATATTGCAACTTAAGATTCATTTTTAAATAATTATTTGACTAAAATGTTTGGTTTTAGTTTTCTATCGTCATAATATATAAGATTAAATTTAATATTTCTTGTCATAATCTAATTTTAATTTCTTACAAATATTCTTTAATGCTAACATAAAATTAATTTCTTAATAATTTATAAAAATTATTTTTACTTTTGTATAACTTTTTATTATTATCAGTAATAAGATTGTAAATTATATTTATAATCAAACGCATTCTTATATTTGTTTTAAAAATAGAAAAGGATACAAAAACTAAATATCATAACAAAAAATAGAAATGGAAGAAACATTCTTTGCTAAAAATGAAATACTCCAAATGTTCCAAAAAAAATCTTAATCCCGTTAACCCGTTTCTATCTAATACACTAGGGTCTCAGTTCATGGATCTGTTAAAACAATTTCTTCTAACTCTAGTCCAACTAACCAATTTTCTTTATTCAAATAATTTTAATGTAGCAATAATGGAAAACTGAAATATTATGCATATAAACCTAAACATTTGCAATTTATGAATCTTATTATCAAACATATTCTTCTAGCTAGTACATTAAAAAATGAAAATATAGATAATCTAGAAATTAACCCCATTCAATCTATATTAAGTTCATACACATGTAGGTAGCCCCAGTCCTCCCATATGCAAGGTCGTCCAAGTAACTAACATTTTTAGAAAATGGTAGACATACCTTTAAACACTTTGCTTTCTATACTCTGCGTCTTGATTGCTTTGCTGTTGTACAAATCGAAAGGACGTCGAGGACCAAAGTTCCCACCGAGCCCGCCTTATGCTTTGCCTATTGTTGGCCACTTTCATCTCTTAAAACCTCCTATGCATAGAGTTTTTCATTTTTACTCTCAAAGATACGGCCCTATAATCTCTTTCAGATTAGGGTCTCGTCGCATCGTTGTTGTGTCTTCACTGTCAGGCATTGAAGAATGTTTTATTAAGAATGATGTTGTTCTTGCCAACTGTCCAAAGTTGCTGATGGGCAAGCATGTGAGTTACAACTACACCACCGTCTCTCAGGCACCGTATGGCGATCACTGGCGAAACCTACGTCGCCTCGGAGCTACCGAAATCTTCTCTAACTGTCGCGTCAATATGCTTACGAACATTCGGAAAGACGAAATAAATCAGTTGATTATCAAACTGCGCCATCAATCGCCACAAGGGTTCAATAAAGTTGAGTTAAAATCCAAGTTTCAAGAGCTGTCTTTCAATATTATGATGAGAATGGCCACAGGTGAGAGGTACTATGGTGATAAGGTGACTAACAAGGAGAAGGCAAAGCAATTTAGGGACATACTGAACGACATATCAAAATATATTGTGGCAACAAATCCAGGGGATTTCTTGCCTCTCTTGAACTGGATTAATGTGGTCGTTTTGAGAGGACCGTCAAAGGAATAGCCAGCAGGGCTGACGAATTCTTGCAAGTGCTAGTCGATGACCATAGACAAAAGAAGGATGATATCGAGAGTAAGAATACGGTGATCAACCATCTACTTTCCATGCAAGAGATGGAACCAGAGTATTATACTGATGAGATCATAAAAGGGTTCATATTGGTCAGTATCCCCTTTTCCTTTTTCTTGCTGTCTCTGCTCTCTTGCCAAAGGTTTTGCACTTACGTACAATTTCTCAAGCCTTCCAAATTATTCATGCATATTGATCTCGTCATCATTAATTACTACATCTTGGCCATGCTTGTTCTACAGGTTATTCTCTTTGCTGGGTCAGAAACATCTTCGGTGACGTTGGAATGGGCCATGGCAAATCTACTTAACAACCCCGAAATGCTGAAGAAGGTGAAGGATGAATTGGACAGCCAAGTTGGTGAAGAGCGCTTAGTGGAGGAGTCTGACCTTTCCAAGTTGCAATATCTTCAAAATGTAATTTTAGAGACACTTAGACTGTATCCGGCAGCCCCCACTGTTAGATCCACACATGGCATCCGAAGATTGCATGATTGGAGGGTATGACGTGCCACGAGACACAATTGTAGTAGCAAATATATGGGCATTGCAGAGGGATCCTACGTTATGGGACGAGCCAACAAGTTTTAAGCCTGAAAGATTTGATAAGGAAGAAAGAGAATCTCATAACCATTTGGACTCGGAAGACGATCATGTCCAGGAATGAGTATAGGGCAACGAGTATTGGGTCTGACTTTAGGATCATTGATCCAATGCCTCGATTGGAAACGGGTCTCGGAGGAGGAAATTGATATGACTGAAGCTGGCGGGATAACCATGCCTAAGCTCATCCCACTTGAGGCTCTGTGCAGGCAACGGGAACTCATCAACAAGATCCTTTCGTAATTAACCCAGCGTGGTATGGTATCCATGGGAATTCTTGGCAGAAGTCATCATGTCGAAGAACATGTCTTTGTCTACTGTTCTGAAAATAAATGTTTATATGTCTGTCAGTTAAGATCGTTGCCTTGGTTGTTAGTTTGAGTTTAAATGGATTCCCTCTTTCACTTGCTAGTCCATCCACTCCGTGACTTCTCCAGTTGAACGAGTAATTAAATGTATTTGCATTTTAGGCGCATAAATTTCGGTAGATTAATTAGCCACCCTTAATTTGACTAAGTTTTCCATTAGAACTACTTACCCTCGTTCACTTATTCAATTTATCGTTACATCCTTTTGGCCATTTCTATTTATTAATTTACATATTTCTGATTCCTTCTCTTCAAAAATTGACGCGAGTTCTCTTATTTTTCATAGTGTATCAATCCAAAATGACTGAGGAAAGGTAACAATAAATTTCTCTATAAATCAGATATAATAACCAACATCAATATGCAATTATTTTTAAAATGGTTGTTGGAAAATTAACGCAAGATCAAATCTAAACGTAGTGAAAATAATTTAAAATTTTCTACAAAATCAACTTTAACAGAATTAAATTTAAAACATAAAATAAGAAATTGACAAATTAAAATTAACCTTTTCCGATTTCCCGATACAATATCTTGCTTCTTCGAAATTGTCAATTTCACGAGCCGTTCAATCGTCCGGCCTCTAACGGTATCCACAGATCTTTTCGGAGAAAAACTCAAATCAAATGTGAGAGGAAAAACTTGTTAGAAGTGCTAGCTCCATTTGTTTTCTAATTTTTCCTTTTATATGAAAAAATCTTATTTTTCATATCCTTGGATTTTATTAAAATTACAATTAAAGTCAAACTTTAATTATAATTATTAATAAATCCTTATAAGATCAAATATCACATATTGACCCTTAAAATTTCTAAAACTTCTCAATTAAGTCTAAGTTAATTCTAATTTCAAACGTGTTTTTTAAATAAGTTAGATTGTGGCGGACACGGTCTAATTCTATCTCAAGTCGTAGATCTCAAAGTTTCTTCTCAAATGCGAAAATAAGTTTATCATGTCTCCAAACCATAAATTCTTCTTATAGATCCATACATAAATCATACGTAACTACTGGTCAAAAAAATTAATTTGGTATTCTCTTTTGTGTTATTCCATGATTATGAGCTCTTTAAATCGATGGTTTGCTGGATTCATCTACGGTTTATCTGTTACACCTAATGCCTCCTGGCAGATATAATTAATTGTATGCAGACGTAATGTCCCCTATTGGGAGAATGACAATCTTCCCAAATTTTCCGCATAAACCCTTTAAAAATATACGGTTCTATTTTTATTTTTGGTTAAATCAGAAGATTTTATATAAATATAAAAGTTATGTCTGCTCAAGTAGTGGTCTCTTAAGGCACTCACGGATAGCTCATTTGTTAGCTACCCACTATCCCTATCAGTAGAGTCTAGTTGAAACAAAAGGTCCTTTGCTACACAAGGGCACCAACGAAAGATATCTTTGAAAGCTACATCACTTCCTTACTTCTCACCCACACTTCCAAAACAATATCAGCTCTCCAACTCTCCAACCAAATCCGCACAGAGTTACCACAACTTACCAGACTCATTTTAATCTCAAACAAGAACAAAAATCTACAATCCAATCTAGTGCAACACAACCATAAGAAAGCTAAGTTCATGGTAACTGAATTGAAGGCTTTGTCTTATGGTGGGAATAGCTTCACCTCAACTTCCAGTGCCAAGATTGGATTGTATACAGTTCTAGTTTTGGTCTTTTCAAATTGGTTAATTACTACGTTCATCCTGCAAGCTGAACTTCATTAATCAGAAGTTAATGCCCAAAAAAGCCACAAAATCAAATAAGACGAGCTATTATTTAATAACTCTTAAGTAGTAGACTTTTTAACTTCATTACTTAGAAGTTAATGCCCAAAAAAGCCACAAAATCAAATAAACTCTTAACTAGTAGACTTTTTATACGGGTACAATGTCTAAATCATGATAAATCAAACACACGCAAGAAAAGTATGAATTGTGTATCAAATTTTTTTTTTGCAAGTTACTTTTAGTTCAAGAAGTAATGACAGGAGCCTCTAATGTGACACGACCTTGTTTAAACAAAAGGAGCTTGTTAAACAAAAAGTCTTGTTAAAAGCAATTTAGAATAGAAGGCGTCTATTAAAACTAAAAGGAACCTCTTTGAAGTTGAAAACAAAAAGATAAATAAACAGACACATATTATATTGCAGAAATATAAAAGTTAAGAGAGAAGAGAAGAAGGACGTAGGCGGTTTATATTAGTCCGGCTTATAACCCAAGCTTACGTCAAGTCCCCAAGTATTCAACTTGAGTATTTTACTATAAAAACAAGCAGTAATTTGACGAGCCTCTTCAAGCTCACAAGTTAATATTTTTCAAGGTTTTCTAATCTTCCAAACTAGTAGTATTTAGCTAGCCTCTACAAGCTTTCAACAGAAAATGAAGTTTGCTCGATATGAACTACACTGATCTCTCTTAAAAATATTTTCACTTTCTAAAGCACAGGAGATTTTACTATGATATCACTTTCAAAATAATTAATGCTATAGCTATATTTCAAAAGTCTGATCTGTGATCATAAAAGCAGTGGCCCTTCTTTAAGTAAACATTTCTTTCAACTAACCATTGCTTTACTTGCATCCTTAATCAACTGGATGGATTTAAATCTGAATAAGTTCAATGTCATCTTTGCTAAAAATCTTCCACTAATCACATGACTTAATATACGATCTTTATAATTAGTAGGATCCTCTCAGATAAACTATTTTTAATAAGGTAAGTTCATCAAGAAGGTTCCTACAAGAAAAGAATTGTATTTCTTATGATTTTATTTCCTTTTAAGAATAAACTCGTTAGTAATAAATTTATTTTGAATTTCGAAATATTATATAGTTATTATCAAAATCATTAAGTATAAACTTTGAGCTAACAAATCATGGTTCGTTATGATGTGGTTAAGAGTTGCACATATTTTGTCATTTATATTATTATTTCCAACTTAATTCTTCAATTTTCCTTTTTGATTGTACTTTTTTAATTTTGTATTTATTAATTCCTATTCAATAATCATGTCATATCACTTTTTAAAATTATTAAGAAAAGATTAATTATTATTTAGAGTAAAAATTATAAGCATACATTACATATGTTTTAATATCATTTTTATTTCATAGTTTCGAAATTAATTTTTTTTCATTTTTCATTTCTACCTTTTCATTTTCATTCGACCTTACGGAGATTTCTAATAAATGTTGAGTACGTCGTGTTTTTGAGATCAATTTCTCTAGTTGAAACTTATGTCTCAAATTTTTATTGTATAATGCGTATTAACCTTTGTTTTCAAGTTAATATGATGCAGCCATATGATAAGTATATGAACTACAAGAAAACAAGATTCTAGTGATGTCACTACAACAGAAGGGACTTTTGACTTTTTTTTTTTAGCGACATATTAAAAATCATCATCCAAAGGTAGTTATTGGCAATGAACCAAAAATTCATCGCTAAAAGTCTATCAAAATGAGGCACATTTTGTAACAGTTTATATATTTCGTCGTCAAATGTTCAACTTTTTGCAATGGCTTTGCCATTTCGTCACCAATGTGATATCATTTAGTGACGATTAAGTAAATCATCGGTAGAAGTTATGCTCAATGATTATGTTTTGCGAAGATTAATAGTAATCGTCATAAAATGTGCCACTTTTTGTGATGTATTTTGCAATTTCATCGGTAATATGATAGCATTGAGCGACGATTAACAAAATCATCAGAAAAAGTAATGCTTTGGCAACAAATTGTCAATTCGTCGCAAAAAATTGATGTTAAATACTTCATATTACATGATAATTTTTTAGGGAAATTTAATAAATTTTTTATGTGATAGGATTCTTTAAAATAATAATGTTTAAAAGATAATTTTTAATACTAAGTGTACTTATTTTTCCTAATTAAGGTTAATTATAATTGACATTTATATGATTTTTCATGTTTTATCATTTGCCATGTTTATAAATTTATTTAAATAGCTAATGCATTCAAACTTTATAAATTTGTTTAAATTTATGAATTCATACACAAATGATTCTTTAATGGTACCTATTATACATAGTAGTAGTATACCTTCATTAATACAAAAATTTCATTAAAATATAATAGAGAATCTAAAAATTGTAGAATGTTTTCAAAGTTTTAAACGTATTGTTGAAAAACACATAGTAAGTATTTTAAAATTTGAAAAGTAAATATATTTTGGACATAAAAAGATAATCACACCTAAAATTTTAATGTTATATAGGATCAAAATATCATAAATTTAAGTTAACTACTATATATTATTAACCATTAATATTAATTAGCAATAAAATAATAATACATATAAATATTGAAATATGGATTCTTACAGGCAAAATAATAAATAAAGTTCAACGCCTAATATTCCGTTGAAAAGGAAAAGAAATAATTATTTTTTTGGATTCTCAGTGATATTAAAGTTGGTAGAAAAGGTGAAGGGTTTCTAATATCTGGATTCCCAAAAAGCCTCCTTGCACCTTTTAAGCCATCAATTGAAACAGTTAAAGATCTTCCTTCAAGGTTTGGGGAATTGACACCCTCTTCCAACAACTTCTTTACTTTAACTAAATTTGTAGAAGATATAGTGAACGATTTTCCAGATGCAGTATGCATGATGATATTAGATGAATTGCACGTACTAAGCATTTCAGCTAATGAGCAAAGATAATAGAACAACCAAAGCTAAATTAAGTGGTATTAGGAAGTCAAATTTGAATACATGCATACCTAACTGATAAACTCCATGATCGTCATGATGAGTAGACATAATTTTTGCAATTGATCACTGTTCTGAAACAACCTATTTCCCTAATCCTATGTGAACCATCAGGACATCACCACCATCTCCATTTTCATCTATGTTCTTTTGAAGATTCGAGAAAGCTTAACAGAACCTATAGTATATACAATCAGATGTTCATATATTAGCTTCATGATAGAAAATGAGATATTGATAATAAAGAAAGAGAGGTAGTTTGGATGATACTAAGAACCTTGAAGAAGAAGATCGGTCATAGAAGGCTAGCGATTATTAATGTATGAAGAGAGGATTATTCATCTTGGACAATTTTGCCACAATCCTCCCAGTGGAGCTCTTGTCACCATTAGAAACTAGTCTCCATATCGACATTTCATGATGAATTAATGTTAACAGTTTAATTCTAAAAAGTCAATAGAAGAATTCTTATTTGAATGTTCCAACGTTCTAGCAATGTTAATTGACTGATCTATCAAGTGAGACTACTTCATATCATAAGGTTGAGAATGTTAAGTGTGTATATAGTATGTTTAGGAGATGCATAAACATCCCTTGTAGCTCCGAAATATGATTGCTTCTATATACATTAACATCCCTTATAGAACCGTCTAATAATAATAGTTGTGTAATTGTGATTTAGCTTTAAATTATGTTAATAATTAAGTTGTTAGCTTTGAGCTACTCCATTATATATATGTTTTCAGATGTATGTATGCTAAAAGATTTGGTCTTTTAAGAATAAGAGTAATAGGTTGTTAGTTTTGAGTTTTAATTATTGTTATGTCTAACACATAGACACAATTGACCATATTTCTAGTTTAGACTAATTGACTTTTAATTGTTATATGTAATCATAGCCTCATTACACGTTGAAATAGAGTCATTTTGATGGATACATCTATATACTATAAGTGGTACAATCAAATGTAAATATGAACATAAACATCCATTACAGAAGGAGCCTTTATTCAAGCATTTCATCAAACAATTAGGAGGCTTTCCTCAAACAAGCATGGAAGGTGGAAAAAAAAAACGTTGACTCATACACATTCAACACAAAAACACAAGAAACCATCTTCCAAACACAAACACAAACACAAACCTATACACCATAAGTAGAACGCAAAACTCACAATAAACTCCTAAACGTAGCAGTAAAACAGAGTACAAGAAGGAGGGTTTTAAAATAGAAAAGAAGAACAATGCCAACATAGGTAACGACGCTTCTTCGACATTGACCACAACATAGGAGATAACCGCAACAAAGGGGACGAAGCTTATTCGACGGTGACCACAGAGGAATGTTGACGGCTAACACGAAAATGTAGAGAGGTTTGTTTTCATGCTAATAACCTAGTAGAAAACGATGTCGTTTATTGTTAAGGCAAACGACGTCATCTTCGATTCAGTCGAAAGAAATATACCATTTGGTGAGGATTCAAAAACTCGTCACCAAATGGTTTGCCATTGCTAGCATAATAATATATAATATATAAATTATATGTTACAATACGGAATTTTATATAATAAATAGATAATTATTATTAAATAGAGTATTATATAAATTACATAAGTAAGATATGAGAAAATTTATATATAATGTAATATTTCATAAATCATTATACTAGTTACAATTATTATGTATACATTCATATAACATTATATTAATTACCATATATGATAATAATAATATCAATTTAATTAAAAAGAAATTGCAATATAGTAAAAAATGGAAAAATCAATATTAAATATTAATATAATATTTTTAAACATCAAATTTAATATTAGTCAAAATCTATTGTAAGCCTAAAAGTAAATGTGGTTAACAACAATGTCATTTCAAAGATGAAATTTAATATTAATGACAATGATTGTATAAGTATAAAAATAAATTTAGTTAACAAAATTGTCATTTATACTTTTTATTAATCATTTTTAATATATATGATTTCATAATTTTATGTGCTCTCACAAAATTGTATTTATTATATATAATATCTATAGTAATTTATGTTTATGATATTTTTAAAATTTTAGCAAAAAATTAAAAATATATAAAAAAGTGTATCATTGGCAATGCTTTCAGATATTGGTAGCTAAATGTTGTGTAGCATTGGCGATGCTTTCAGATATTGGTAGCCAAATGTTGAACATTTGGAGACGAATAGCAATAATGTCACAAAATGAAAGGCCATGTAAACAAATTAAGTGAAACGACGTCACATTCATCTAAGGGGCGACGATTTTGTTAATTGGTCACTAAATCTTCAGTTGCGTATTAACATTTGGTGACAATTGTGAATTCGTCGCTAAATGTGTCGGAGTGAAAAGAAAAACATCTCAGCATCTCTTCTCCTCGTCTATTCATATTCTTTCATCTTGTTCTCTTCATTTTATCCTCCATTGTCTCCTTGCAACAATAGTCGAGGTAAATCATTCATACTTTTGTTCTGGGTTATTTTATCTTGTTTCATTGTGCGTCCTGCTATGTTTATGGTCAGTTTTAGGGTGAGTTGTTGAGTTATTTACGTGTATTTTAACTGTTAATGGTTGAATGGTTGTTTGAATGTGTTAATGTTGGCGAAGAATAGGAAAAAGACAAAATTTTTGTTGTTAGTTTGGGTTGAATTTTAATTGCCTATAAACTATTCGATCAAAGTTCCTATAGGCTTTTAGTATTATGTTTTGATAGGAAAACAAAATTATTTATTTTTGTTTTGATTAATCGAGAAGAGATTATTAATGGTATGAATATTTTGTTTGATGTTTGTGCGTGGGAATGAGGTTAGAAATGATTTAAGAGTGTTGTTTGAGAGGTTAGTTGTGGTTGTCTAGAAGAGTAAGGAAAGAATATCTCAGATTTTCAGTTTCGGGAGCCGCACGTCGCGACCTGCAGTTGCAGACGTCGCGACGTGTTTCGGCTTGTACGTCGCGACGAGCTTTCGTTTGCACGTCGCGACGTACCGAGGGTTCCTCGTCGCGACGAGCGCCAATTTCCAGCATATACGCAGTTTAGTATTTTGGGCATATCTTTGGCTATAGATGTCCAAATGAAGTGATTTTTGATTTGTTGTGGACTAGGGACATAGGGCTACAAGTTGAGTGAAGTATTGGAGTTTTATTTTAGCCCTAAGGATCTCCATTTGTGGTTTTAGC
>JANITX010000210.1:9724018-9734825 GCA_027564395.1 Erythroxylum ulei | reverse complement strand
GCTTCTTGATCTTTCAAGAATCGGTTATTCAGTTGAGTTCTGTAACCAACTCAGCTGATGTGTCTTCTTGACTCTTCTGTCTGCTTTCCGCTTCCGCGTCTAGCGTCTGCTTTTGCTTCCGTCTGCTTTTCGCTTCATCTGTTTTTTAATTTGTGTCTGCTTTTCGCTTTCTTCTGTCTGCTTTTTGCTTTCTTTCGTCTGCTTTTTGCTTTCTTTCGTCTGCTTTTCGCTTAACTTCCGTCTGCTTTTCGCTTTCTTTCTTCTGCTTTTCGATAGACTTCCTTCCGTCTGTTTTTTGTTCTTCGTCTGCTTTTCAACAGCTTTCGTCTGCTTTTCTATATTTTGCTTTATTATTTGTTTTTCATCAAAATCATTAATCGTAAAGTCATTTTGACTTAACACTAATCCCATTTGAGAGATATGGTTTCCCCAACTAACCCTGAAAGGTGTAAACTCCCTTGACTTCAACAATCCTCAGTATGAGCTCCTTGATTTACAGCTCCCAAGCCTTTTCACATAAAAATATACAATGTATTTACTGCTCAACCATGTATTTCATATTTATACACCATCACATAAGTGTATAAAACACAATATCACAACCTTTAAGCTATAGGATTCAACCATTAAGCTTCTCATATGGTTACTTCCTTACTATTCACATTAGCTTTTCTTTTGCATTTTCTATGGCATTTAATGCCTTTAATCCAATACTTACTCATTTCAAAACATAATTAAGCACATTTTTGTCCAAGTACATTAGGCCATTACTTATCAATCTAAGCAACAATTCAAGTTTACTCTAAGTAAAGATGAAAGACACTTTCAACGCATAGCATTTCGAATCCTTAAATCTTGAGCCAAGTGCACGTAGGCATTTTATCAAACACCTAATATGTATGACTTTGAAGTCACATTTTCAAGACTTTATCATAGTAATTCATACTTCTATCTTGTTATATAATAAAAACTTCCAAAAAATGACACATTTCACCACTTCATTCGATCCAATTCCCTTCATTTAAGCTACATTTATCATAATTACACAACTCATTACATTAATCCACTTCTTCCATCATTTCTAACAAACCTTATCCAATATACATCTTCTTCATTTTTCATCATCAATTCACATCATACATGTACAATTAGCACCGTAGAATTCATTTAGACCATCAATTTCAAAAGATATTCAAAAATTCACAAACTTTCACTAAAAAGGGGACTTTTCGATTTTGGCTTAATGAACCATCTCCATGACACATTTCATTCATATAAACCATGTTTCATGCATATTCAATCATGGAGAACAATATATCTTAACACCAAACTCAAAATCCTAATGTAGAGAGAGATGAGACAAATTTTACCTAAACCTTCCTTTGGTGATATCTTCAAATTCTTTGAGAATTTCTCAAATCTAATGATAGATTTGAGTTCTTTGACCCCAAATTAGCTTAGAACACTTTTATTTGGGTTGAATAATCAAAACAAAGGGTTAGGGTTTAATGATAGCTGAAAATGGTCTTCTCCTCCTCTCTTCTTTCTTCTCCTCTCTTTTAATTAAAACAAAGTGTTTTAAGTCTTTAGTAATGGGGTGCACGGTCATACATAAGAAGGGTCTAGAATATTGACTATTCTATGACCAAAATATGGTGAAATTACCTTTTTGCCCTTAGGTTATATGAAATTACCATTTTACACTCCAACTTTTCCTAAATTTGCAATTAAGCCCAAAATTTGGGAATCTCCAAAACTTTTATTTTTATTTTGTTCCCTAGACTATTGAAAATAATAATTAAGCCCTTTAAATTTATAAAATTACATATTGGTTTTCCAAGAATTGGAAATTTTCTTTTAAGTCCTTTGATTTTTAATAATTGATTAATAAATCCCTTATGTACATTCATCTTTCCAATTTATCCTTCTAAGTGTCTAATAAGTCTATAAATCATGTCTAATCACCTCTAAGGCATTAGAACACATTTAACTCAACCATCATAGTCATATCCATCCAATGGACTCGGTTTTTTATACACTTAGAAGCATATATGTGAAAAATCTCCAAGATTTCGCATACCGATGAACTCTAAGTTCATGTAAGGGCATATAACACATAAATCATTGATATATATACCTAAAGGATTTAAATACATCTTTGAACTCAATAAAACCATGTATATATCAATATACAGTAGCATCTCAAAGTATAGAACAATACAAAAGGCCTCAAAGAGTTCAGCATTACGTGTTGTTCACAGGTGAAGTTCAATATCGTCAATATCGAGAACCTTGAAGTTTCAAGCTGTGTGAGTTCACTGTTCAAATTAAGGGAAAAGGATCATCATTATCAACTACATGAAACTACAAATCTTTTCCTTTGAATGAGGAGGTAAGTAGACATATTCTCAAACAGGTGACTCTAGAAAATTGGAGTCAAATGTGAGATTATTGGGCCTTTGTCAACATTAAGGTTTATCTTCTTTCCCTTCACATTTACTTCAATTAATCTTGTTACACAATTTAATTTTATGACTATTTCTTTGCTTTGTTTAGGAAAAGTGTGAAAAATGAAAACTCCTCATAACCAAGGCTCCAAATCATTTGCTATCGTATGAAATGAATTTGTAAGTTCTTTGTTTAGATTTATAATTATATAAAGTAATACAAGATTATTTATTGTGTTTCAATTCGTTTTTTCATAAAACAAAGTTAAAAGGAACTGCATGGAGAAGAGTATGATAGGATCACACTCTAAAACTTACACACACATGGAAGGTGAAGGCAAAATAATTATATAAGTATAAAATTTTGCTTAATTTTTAAGTTTGTTTATTAATGTAGTACTAACTAATAATTTTTAATTAAATATTTATTTTTAAAAAAATTTAGAATAAGATGTAGGAATCATTGCAAAGATCATTGTCTGATAGAAATGAGCCAAAAGTAGATGAGATTTACAACAACGTCCTTGGTACAAGATCAAGGTACATCAAAGATCTTGGGTGAGGCCTGAAGCCAATTGGTTCATTATCGTCAGGACCAACATATATAACGACGCTTCAAGATGAGAACTAGCTGCTTAAGGCTCGGTTACAATGTAATGAGGAAAAGTTAGAACGTAATGAGCAAAAGTTAAACTGTACTGAACGAAAGTTGGCCAAGCTTGAAAAGATGGTCAAACAAATACTTAGCCCAAATTATGTACGTAGTAGTGACGATGAGCACGAGTCTTAGTTTGTACATAAGTTTGTTTGTTAATATTTGTAATCATCATTTAATGACATTTTATTTTTATATAATTTTTTTAAATTTCAATTTCAATTTTTATGTTTATTTTCATTTGATTAATTTTAAATAAAAAAATCTAAATATTACAAACAACGAGATGGATTAAAAATCTTACCATTAGTTATAATTATATGAAATTTTTTTAATAAGATTGTTTAGTAAAAAATCAAAACTCGTCACTAAAACTTTTAAGCTACATTCCTCAAAATATCGACAACAATTTTTAAAAATATTATAAATTAAAAATTAAAAAAATGTAGCTAAAAAGATTTGGCTACTAAAATTGTCACTAGAACTTTTTAGAAACGTTCCAGAAATTGTTTGAATGACTTTTACCTATGTTCAGTAAACTGTCGCAAAATCTATTTTGCTAAGAAATAGTCAACATTGCAAAATATTATTACCTAAAAACACATAAACGTAGCTAATAACTTTTAGCCACAAAAACAAAGTGTCCCAAATTATCTTTGGCGACGATTTACGTAATTTTCGCCTATCACTTTTCACAACATATCTGAGATCGTAGAAAAATATTTTTTTTTTGCAACGATTTTGTTAAAATGTCGCTAATACTATTTTACTACTCAATTTAGCGATGATTCATCTGACTAGTTTTTTTGTCAATAGGTTTTGGCGACAATTATGGGACGTTTAGCGACAAATAATGTAGGTTGTTAATTTTGAGCTACTCCATTATAAATATGTTTTCATATGTGTGTATGCTACAAGATTTGGTCTTTTAAGAATAAGAGCAATAGGTTGTTAGTTTTGAGTTTTAAATATTGTTATGTCTAACACAAAGACACAATTGACCAAATTTCTGGTTTAGAGCATTTGACTTATAATTGTTATGTGTAATCACAACCTCAGTACACGTTGAAATAAAATCATTTTAACGGAATATGTACATAAACATCCACTGCAGAAGTAGCCTTCATTCAAGCATTTCATCAAACAATTAGGAGGCTTTCCTTAAGCAAGCATAAAAGGTGGAAAAAAAGGTAGACCCATACACATCCAACATAAAAACATAAGAAACCATCTTCCAAACACAAACACAAACAAAATCCCATACACCATAAGCATAACACAAAACTCACAATAAACTCCTAAACGTAGCAATAAAACAAAGCACAAGAAGAAGGGTTTGAAAATATAAGAGAAGAACAATACCAACAAAGGTAACGACGCTCCTTTGTCGATGACAACGACAACACAGGAGATGACCACAGTAGAGGGGACGATAATTATTCAGCAGTGAATGAAGAGAAATGTTGACAGCTAACATGAAAACCAAGAGAGGTTCATTTTCATGTTAATAACCTAGTGGAAAGCGACGTCATGTGTTGTTAAGGGAAAGGACATTGTTTTTTATTAAGTCGAAAAAAATACCATTTAGTTAGGATTTAAAACTCATCGCCAAATGGTTTCCCATTACTATTTGGCTAACATAATAGTATAAAAATTATAAATTATATGTTACAGTACGAAATTTTATATAATAAATAGATAATTATTATTAAATAAAGTAATATATATTACATAATTAAGATATGAGAAAATTTATATATAATGTAATATTTCATAAATCATTATACTAGTTACAATTATTATGAATACATTCATATAACATTATATTAATTACCATATATGATAATAATAATAGCAATTTAATTAAAAATAAATTTCAATATTGTAAAAATGGAAAATCAATATTAATATTATTCAAATTCTATTGTAAGCCTAAAAAAATGTAGTTAACAACAATGTCATTTCAAAGATGAAATTTAATATTAATGACAATGATTGTATAAGTGGAAAAAAATAGTTAACGAAAATATCTTTTATACTTTTTATTAATTTTTTTAATATATATGATTTCTTAATTTTATGTGGTCTTACAAAACCGTATTTATTATATATAATTTCTATAGTAATTTATGTTTATGATATTTTAAAAATTTTTAGCAAAAATTAAAAATCTATAAAAAAATGTGTAGTATTGGCAATGTTTTCGGTTATTAGTAGCCAAATGTTGAAGACAAATTGTGATATCATCACAAAATGGAAGGGCATATAAACAAATTAACCAAAATGATGTTGCATTCATCCAAGGGGCAACAATCTTGTAAAATAGTTGCTAGATCTTCAACTGCGTATTAACATTTAGTGGCGAATTATGAATTCATCACCAAATGTGTTGGAGTGAAAAAATTAAGCTAAGACGACGCCATTTTTTAACGACAAACGATATCATCTCAGCGTCTGTTTAATGAAACCAACCGAACCCCTCCCTAAAATCTTTCATCATCTCTCTCCAGTGCCGTTTTTCTTCCTTTTCTATTCTCCTCGTTCGTTCATCTTCTTTCATCTTATTCTCTTCATTTTGTTCTCCATCGCCTCCCTGTAATTGTAATAGAGGTAAGTCATTCGTGCTTTTGTTCTGGGTTAATTTTTCTTATTTCATCATTATTGTATCATGCTATATTGATGGTCAGTTTTAGGGTGAGTCATTAAGTTGTTTGTGTGTGTTTTGATACTTAATGGTTAAATGGTTTTTTTAATGTGTTAATGTTTGTGAAAAATGGAAAAAGACATAATTTTTGTTTTTACTCTGGGTTGAATTTTGGTTACCTATAAAATGTTTAATGAAAGTTCTCATAGGTTTTTATTTTTCTATTTTGATATGGTACGAAGTTATTTGTTTTTGTTTTAATAGTGTTCTATTTTGTGATGATGGTACTGATCAATCGAGAAGAGATTGTTAATGGTATGAATAGTTGGTTTGTTAATGGCTAACATTTGACTATTTTTGGTAGTTAGATTGTTAACGATTTTTTTTTATATTGATGGCTATTTTTTTTTTAAATTGTATTTGCTTTGTCGATGACTGTATTTTAATTTGAAACCTACTAGAATCTAGGAGATTTAACAGATACATTGTAAAGTTAAAATTTATTAGACAAGAAATTTAAGCTTTTATTTGTGATGGCAAGTTGCTTTTATTAATTTCTATAGAATAATTTACATTGGAACAAACAATTAGTCCTCCAAAGTTAAGATTTTTTTTTTAACTTTCAATAGGTATGATGCTATTTCATTCTTACTATTATATTTTTTCTTGTTCTCTTTGTTGATCATCATTTTTAGAGTTTTATTTTAAACGCCTTTTAATATATGTATATTTATTTATTTTCAAATTGAAATCATAATGGGGTATATAAACTAGAAAAAGATTCAAATAACTTAATATGCTCTACCTGCGATAAGTGTTGAGCAAGTTTTAATCTGATAAGGCCCTCAATATTCTGTAAGTGCACAGTTGTAAGCATAGTGTATGAGGTGTCGATCTCATAAGGATTAGTGAATTAATCGAATCCTAATTTGTCTAAGGCCTAAAAGTGAAATTAAAATGAAAATAAAATGAGCAAGAAACTAAGCAATTAAATGTGGTTTGATTGAAAATGAAATTGTAAAATTAACATAAACAAATCAAAATTTTCAGCACAACCAATCAATAATTGGAAATTCACACAAGGAAGGCTAACCAATAATGAGAAAGGGGGATTTATCCTATCATCTAATATTAACTTAATCACTTTTAAGTTAATCCGGTATCGATCCTAGAAGTTCAAAGGGTGATTACTCTCTCTCAAATCATAATCATTTAACCCTAAATCATAAACCTAATTGAATTGAATTATGGAATTTGCAATCTCTCAATTAACAAACAGTCCACACATCCAATTAGATCTTAAGCACTCTAATAGAGAATCGAGTCCTTACATGAGGTCTCTCGTTGTCTAAATTACCGATTTGATTGTTTGTGTGATCTATTATATTATTTAACTCTCATTACCCAATCTAATCACTTTGCTATCGGTTCACTCTCTTAATTTATTACCCAAACATGCAAATATAACAAATAATCACAGTACCCAACTATTAACATTGATTCAAGAACAAATCTCTAAAAGAGTTTAGAAAATCTTTAAATCCAAATCCATCATCTTCAAATTCATCTTATACAAGATGGAAAGAAAAATATAACTTGGAGTGGACTGGGTGGCAGTAGCAGCGGCAGCACCCTCTTCCTCTTTTCTCTTCTTTCTTCTTCTCCTCTCTTCCTTAGCTTCTTTTTTCTTTTATAGTCCTAGGGATTTTTAGGGTAAAGACTAGGTTTTACCCAGACCCAAATGTCTGAAATAACCCTCAAAAAGTTAAGTTTGGAAGCAGTCCCTACGTTTATCACAATCATGGCTAATGAGTCATGATTGTGACACTTAAAATTTGGCTTCTGTCACGATCATGGCCTTGGCTCCTCCTCCGAGCTTTCTCCAAATCTTCTCTGATCTTTTTTACCTAATCTCAAACACTAACAAACTCATCAAAACATCTCGAACATATAAAATTAAAGCCTAGTAACTTGATTTAAACCATACAACACTTAAAAGCACAAACACATAATCACACTAACACAATTCTTAACCTAAACATGCATAAATCGTCTAATTAACAACTAAAAACATACTAAATTACCCACTAAAACATAATGCAACCTATAACTATCAACATCCCCACACTTAAACTTTTGCTTGTCCTCAAGCAAAAACAAAAACAAAGCAAAACATTAACACACCAAACAATAACATATATAAGCAAACATATGCAATAATGGTACAATGGAATTCAACTTCACGAAACTAATTCAACTTCAAACGTAAACCTTGAAGTTGTTCGAACTTATTACTTTATAAAATTTGTGGCTAAGCACTTCAGACTAAATGTATATACTAATCAAGACCTTAATGTTAAATTCATTCACCCCATCACTTGTACATAGATATTGATAATTATTTAGTCAATCAAAATTGTAACTATCCCTATGTAGCTTTTAATGAAAATTCAAGCTATTCATAATGCTCGGTAGGTTTTATTTATCAAAACACATTTTTATTAATTTTCATTGACATTGACCTAGTATTTTGACGTAAAAATAAAAAAAATTTGATGAATATCCCCCAATTACTTAACTAGGTCATGTTTTATTAATTAGCTAGGTTGGAACGTCATTTTAGCCTTTTAATAAGAAGGCAAACATTTGAGACAAATGTCCCCTAGTTACTCATCTACATCACATTTTGAACTAGCTAGTACCTTTACTCATAACCTAAAGGCCAACATAATGGTTATTTATTTAAGGAATACACACTTTTTTCACATTTTATTGCCCACCTCATTTCTTTAACTAATCATTCTTATAAAAGGATACTAATGATGTTATTTATTCAATTGACCTGAAATTACAAATGTATGTGGCAAATTCCTAAGGTGAAAGAACTAACATCATATCCTGATTAACATGCATATTTAACCAAAGCGACTTAGGATACTAATTTCATAAGCTAACAAATCTTTACAACATAAAACACTATGTTTAAAGCTATACTAATTCCATTAAGTCCTAGCATGCTAATCAAGATATGATGTTAGTTCATTCACTTTATGAATTTGCCAAATACATTTGTAATTTTAGGTTATATCCTAATTAACATGCGTATTTAACCAAAGTGACATAGGATAGTAATTTCATAATCTAACAAATCTTTATAACCTAAAAAACTATGTTTAAAGCTATACTAATTCCATTAAGTCCTAGCCATTGACACATCCATGTGATTCACACTAAACCTAAGAAAAAACTAATATACAAAATGCAAAAATGTAAAATGCCAAATTCACACTCAGCATCATAATAATAATGTACACCTCCCCACACTTGAATGACATATTGTCCTCAATGTAAGAAAAACAAACAACACATAAAAGTGGGGAAGTAAAACACATTAATAAGAAAAATAAAAAACAAATAAAGAGATAAGGGTTAGAGCACAAAAACTGTCATGGCGATTGAGGTAGTCGCGGTGTTGTTGTTTGAAACCAAATTCACTTAACGCCTAAGATTGGTGTTCTATCTTATAATTGCTTCAAAAAGAATAAGATAATTAGCAATCCAAACCGTTACAAATCATTAGAAACTTATTTTTAGAATTTAAAACAAATCTAACTACATAAAAAATTCAATTTAATTACCAAAAGTGCTAATTTATGGTCATTAGCTTGACCTTACATCCTTCGAAACTTAGTCAGGATCAATTATGAGTGGCTTGCTTCCATTAGTGTCCCCAAATTTCAATTTTGTAGCTTATATAAATAAGCTACAAATTGTAAGATAATCAAAAGGACAATATTGATAAAATTAAGAAAACCAATTAATTTTAGTAATGTCCTTTTTACTAACAAAATGCCAATAACATAGGGAATAACAAAACTCCCTGAATCTTTTATTGAATCCAACAGTTTGTTATATAAAAGGGTGAGTTGTTCTTAATCTTCCTTAGTCATGATCGTCTCCTCTTCTTCTTTCACTTCATGAATAGAGGCTTTCGCATCTTCTTCAACCTTTATGCCCTGTATCCTTTGTTCTTCATTCTCTTCTTCTTCAACTTCTCGAATAGGGACTTCCTTATATTCTTCAAACTCAATCTCTGATGTCCTCTATTCTTTTTCCTCTCGCTCCTTTAAAGATCCAACTTCATCAATTCTTATGAATGAGCTACCCTCCTTTGGATTCTTTAATACCTTATTCATATTGAATTTCACTTGTTCATCTCCTATTCGAAGAATGAAATTGTCTTCATAGACATCTAACAAAACTTTTCCAGTGGTAAGAAATGGTATACTAAGAATTAGCAGACAATTTTGATCCTCTTCAAAGTTTAGCACAACAAAATTCACAGGAATGATAAACTTGTCCAATTTTACAAGTACATCCTCCACCACTCCAAACGGTTTGTTTATCAATTGATCTACCAATTAAATATGCATAGATGTTGGCTTCACATCTTTTAGCCTCATTTTCCTAAAAATTGACAAAGGCATAAGGTTTATACTTGCACCTAAGTCGCATAAAAATTTTGAAATCTCTAAATTACCAACTACATAGGGTATTGTAAAACTCCTTGAATCTTTCAACTTTGAGGGTGTATGGTTGGTAATTAAGGAGCTGGAGGTTTTCGTCATGGCTACCATTTGATTATCATCTCAAGCCTGCTTGGAAGATAATATGTCTTTAAGGAACTTTGTTAAGTCATTTAAATTGCATATATTTTGGGCATAATTATTGTTAATGTGTTGAAATTGGTGTTCGAAATTGATGGAATTGCTCTATAATTGTTTCCAGATGGTTTTTAACACTATAAGGACGAAAAAGGATCAAAAAGATGAAAAAGAAGGAAAGAAATCTGAAATCCCCAATCTGACCGAAATTCAGAGATTAGGCATGGGCACGCCTAAAGATGGGATCTGAAGTCTACAGAAATTCCAGAATTTGTTTCCAATTAAAACACAATCTTTCAAGATCCTTTGGCCCTCTTTCCAAGAAGTTTCCCACCGAAAATAGAAGACCACCTAATCTGGACAAAATCAAGGAGAAGATAATGAGGAGATTCACATC
>JANITX010000210.1:9658699-9672795 GCA_027564395.1 Erythroxylum ulei | reverse complement strand
CCCCCATAATAGCCACCTTGTCCTCAAGGTAAAAGGTAGGGAATTGCGCCTAAATATGGTCAAAAGGTTCCTAAGTGCTTTTCCAAAGTGGCAGCCCTTTCCATTGGATCAATACTTCAAACATGTCAGAAGAGTTCGTCTAAACTTCTAATACATGTTCTAGTTGTAGTAGTAATTCTAAGTCTTCAGTGAGACATTATAGGAGAGGTTAGCTAGAGACCTTAGTACCAAAAACCTTTTTGAGTTGTGAGATGTGAAAGATTGGATGGACGTAAGCATAAGGGGTAAGATCTAACTTATAAGCAACTTTCTCAAGTTTTTGAATGACGACAAAAGGTTCATAATATCGTGGACTGAGCTTCACGTTAGGACGGGAAGCTAAAGAACGTAACATATAAGGTTGTAGTTTCAAAAATACATAATCTCCCACCTAGAATTCAAGTTCATGCCTTCCCAAATTAGTAAACTTCTTCATTCTTTCTTGGTTGTTCACTAGATTGCTTTTGTGTTCATCAAGTATCTGATTCCGCTCCCTAAGTTACCATTGAATCATTCTCACCAAATCTTAATTGAGTAGGGAGATTGTGTCCATATAAGGCTTTAAAAGGAGTCATGTCGACAGCCTCATGATAAGTAATGTTATACCAAAATTATGCCTATGAAAGCCATTTCGGCTATTGTTTTGGTTGTGTTTCGGAAAAACATCATAAATAAGTCTCTAAACTCTAATTGATCACCTCTATTTGTCCATTAGTTTGTGGATGGTAGGAATAACTGAGTTTAAGAGTTGTACTTGAAAGGTGAAACAATTCAAACTAAAATTGACTTACGAATACCCTATCTAGATCCAAAACGATGGTGTTTGGGTACTCGTGCAGCCTAACAATCTCCTAAACAAATACTTCAGCCACTTGTTTTGCGATGAATGGGTGTTTGAGGGGGGTGAAATGGTTCTACTTGGATAGCCAATCCACTACGACGAACACAGAGTCGTAATCATTGGCTTTAGGCAATCCTCCCACGAAATCTATAAATTTATCCTCCCACACTCGGGGTTGGTATCTAAAGGGGTTGTAACAGACTGACTGCTCTAAAGGCTTCATATTTATTTATTTGGCATACCTCACATGCTGCTACAAATCGCTAGACATCCCATTTTAAGCCTTCTCAAAACACTATGGCTGCTAGCCTTTTGTAAGTTCTAATAAATCCAGAATGACCCCCGAACCAGTTGGTGAAGAATGGAAGTCACGCAGTGGTGTTGGAATTAAAAAGGATCCTTTTGGTATTACCAACCGCTCTTTATAAAGCAAGGTTCCTTGTAGTAGAGAATACCCCATGCAGGATTTAGAGCCCTTTAATAAATTCTGCATAATTTGATGTACCTTTGCATCTGTCGCTACCTCTTCCATAAGCCCCTCAATTTGTGTAATACAAACACCAACTTTACTCGTCTACATAAGGCATCGACAACCCCATTTTCCTTCCCTAGTTGATACTAAATTTCAAAATTATACCTTATCAGTTTGATTATCCATTTCTGCTGGTCTTCCCTTAGCACCCCTTGCTCCATTAAAAATTTGAGACTTTTATGATCGGTTTTTATTACAAAACATCATCTCAATAAGTAATGTTGCCATTTCTAAACAACAAACACTATAACCATTAGCTCTATCTGGTAAATTGATTTTAAACGATTGCAAGGTAATAAAGCATGGCTGATATACATTAATGGATGCTCTTCTTGCATTAACACAATTCCCAGGCCCAGTCTAGATGTGCCAGTTTCCACTATAAAAGATTTCTCGAAGTCTGGCATAGATAAGACAGGCACTGTAGTCATAGCCCTTTTTAAATCCTCAAAAGCTTCAATCATTTTCGATGTCCACATAAATGTTTCTTTCTTCAACTATCTAGTGAGAGGCTCCACTATCATTCCATAACCTTCCAAAATCTCGGATCGAATCGATATATCACAATAGAAAGAAATAATAGATCTTTTTTTAGTTTTTTATTTTAGATAGTGAAGGGGGCATTGATGGTGATTCTCAAATATCGCAGAACAGAATGTGATATGATGAGATAGAATGCAATAGAAAGAAAGACATATGGACTTAACGGGTTACTTACTCTTAAGGGTTAAAGCGAACCCTTTCATTTCGAATTCCGCAGAACGTTGTTCTTGCCAAGGTTGTATATCCTTTTTCAACCTAATCAAGTCCAAACCGTTTAGACCCCTTAGGGGTTCTAACAAGGAGCACGCAAATTCCAAAAACGCATATTTTCTCCTCCAAAAATTACCTCTCCGGTGGGTGAGCTCATTAAATAGCCGATGCTTATTCCCTAGATACCATCATTGCTTCTTCTCCGAGAAAAGAACACGACCTGTAGGCCTTCTACCTCCACGTGGCATTGCTCTGTCAGGCTTTCGCCTATTGTGGAAAATTCCCCATTGTTGCCTTCCGTAGGAGTCTAGGTCGTGTCTCAGTCCCAGTGTGGCTGATCATCCTCTCGGATCAGCTACTGATTATCGCCTTGGTAAGCTATTGCTTCACCAACTAGCTAATCAGACACGAGCCCCTCTTCGGGCGGATTCCTCCTTTTGCCCCTCAGCCTACGGGGTATTAGCAGCCGTTTCCAGCTGTTGTTCCCCTTCCAAGGGCAGGTTCTTACGCGTTACTCACCCATCCGCCACTGGAAAACACCACTTCCCATCCGTTCATACTTTGGATACCCGTATAACCATCAAAGATTGTTGAAGTGACTAATTCCTAGAAAGTGAAGAAGGTTAAAGACAAAGAAATTGTTGGAGTTAACTTAACATTTTTTTCTAATACCAACATCCGTCCGGCCCGAGGAAACCTTTGCACGCCTCCGTTACCTTTTGGGAGGCCTACGCCCTATAGAAACTGTCTACCTGAGACTGCCCCTTGGCCCGTAGGTCCTAACACAAGGTTAGAATTATAGCTCTTCTAGAGTGGTATCTCACTGATGTTATTTGTAACAAGTAGTTTTGTTGGTTGGTTAATTGGTCACATTTTATTCATGAAATGGGTTGGATTAATATTATTCTGGACATAGCAAAATAATTCTATTAGATCTAATGTGGCTATTGCCCCTTTTTTTTTAGTGCACGGATCCCATGAGTTAATAGAAAGTTGGATCTACATTAACACAACTCCCAAGCCCAGTCTAGATGTGCTAGTTTCCACTATAAAAGATTTCTGGAAGTCTGGTATAGATAAGACGGGCACTGTAGTCATAGCCCCTTTAAATCCTCAGAAGCTTCAATCGTTTTCGATGTCCACACAAATGTGTCTTTCTTCAACTATCTAGTGAGAGGCTCCACTATCTTTCTATAACCTTTAATGAAATGATGGTAACAAGTAGTGAAACCTTGAAATCCTCTTAACCCTTTTTCATCTTTTGGTACCGGCCAACTTAACATGGACTCCACCTTTGCTGGATCGGTTGCCACATACACCCTCTTCTAAAATTATATGACCCAAATATTCAACCCTTTCACTTACAATAACACACTTTTTTCGGTTTACCACTAGTTTATGTTCCTTAAGCAAGGTTAAAGTTGTATGGAGGTGCTCTAAATGTGTCTGCTTATCCCAATTGTACACTAGTATATCATTAAAAAAAAAACTAATACGAACCTTGTCAAATAGGGTTGAAATACATCATTCATGACTGCTTAGAAGGTCCCTGGTGCGTTTAACAATCTAAACGGCATGACTAGGAATTCGTAGTGACCACTGTGAGTGTGAAAAGTTGTCTTCTCTTCATCCCCTATAGCAATACGAATTTGGTGATACCCCAACTTAAGATCTAGGTTTGAAAATATCTTCACTCTGCTCAGTTCATTAAGTAACTCATTAATTGCTAGGATTGGAAATTTATCTACCATAATGATCCTATTCAGATCCTATAGAGAATCTCCAACCACCATATTTTTTTGAAATAGCAATATTAGGCTTGAAAGCGAACTATTACTAGGTTGAATTAATCCAGCTTCCACCATCTCTTGAATCATTTTCTTAACGTTGTTCTTCTGACAATGGGGGTAGCAGTATGGTCGCAAATTTGGAGGTTGCGCTCCTTCCACTAGTCTAATTGAATGGTCTCTAACTCGTTTTGAAGGTAGGGCGTTCGGGTTGGTGAATAAATCCCAAAAGTTAGATAACTTCTCCAAAATCTCACTATCTTCATTAGTTGATTCCAGCACCTATTCGTTCATTACTGCCTTTAATGCTACTATAAAATCGAGCCTAGTATCTTTCACCAACTTCATCAAAGTTCTCACAATGACTTCCATATTTGATAAAGATGGGTCACCCTTCAAATTAAATCATTTTTTTTTTATCAATTTTAAACTTTAAAGTGAGCAATTGCCAATTTGCTTTTACTTTTCCCTACTGTGACAACCACTCTACACCCAATATGATGTCAACATTTCCTAATTAGAAAGGAAAAACATCCTATTCAATCTCAATCCCTTAAACGATTAGCTCGATACCTTTATAGACCCCTTGTCCCTTAATCTAAAACCCGTCTCCTACTATTACTCCGAATCCTTTAGTAGGCTTAATTTCCAAATTCATGTCTTTAACCAGAAACCCAAAGATGAAGTTGTGGATTGTACCACTATCGACTATAATGTGTACCTAACGATTGTTTAACTCACCAGTCAACTTAAAGGTCTTATATAGGCTGAATCTGGCCATTGAATGAGCTGACAACTTAATTTGGGTCCCTTCTATAACCCTCTCAGTACTAGTTTCCTCAACCGCTTGGGTCTCCAAAAAACTAACAGCTCCCCATCTATATCTTCCCCTTCGACTACCAACAGTTGTAGTTGACAATTTCGACACCTATGATTTGACCTAAAAGGTTCATCATATCATAAGCAAAGGCCCCTCGCTAACTTGTTATGAATCTCTTCGTCTGTTAGTCTATGATATGGTGGTCATCGATCCCTCGCTATTGATTATCTTGATCCTTAGGCAAAATGGTTGGTTTGGGGGGAAATTTTGGCTAGGGTTGGATTGAAGGGAGTTCATGTTTGTGTGTTGTGAGTGTGACGATTTGGGTTAGTTGGTTGTGTTTGATAGGTAGAAGTTGGGTGAATTGAGTTTTTAATTAAGATGGGTCGACTGGGATTTTTTGAGTGCGGAGTTGAAGCTTGGGTGGAGTGGTAAGAGGAATAGGTTGAGACATATGTGTTTGGGCTATCGGATTGAAATTTTGAAGGAAACAATTTGCTTTGGAGTCCATTTAGAAAACTCATAGTAGACTTGGGCCTCCCTTTGGACTCTCTCATTAAATCCAAACTTTGGTTTCTATCTTTCGCTTTTTAGGTTATCCCCATTACTTGAGCCAATGCATTGGGCTTTAAAATTCTTATTTAAGCCCGAATCTCATCCTTCAACCCATTAATAGCCCATGTTAGCCATTCTTCTGATAGGTCGGTCAATGGTGCTGCTAACTTCTCAAACCAACTTCTATACTCAGCCACCGTGCCCCATTATCGAAGTGACAGTAACTCCTCATAAGTCATCCCCTCCTATGACAGTTGGAGTCGATCTAGTAAAACCTTCTTAAATTTGCACCAACCTATGATAGGACTTCTAGATTCCACCTATTGCAACCACATCAAGGCTAACTCGTCCATACAAATCGCGATGGTTGAAATTTTATCTCTCTCCACAATATAGTTCACCACAAAATATCGCTCTACTAAAAAAATTCACCCTATTGGATCTTCTTCGATGAATACTGGTAGATCTAGACACTGTGGGTTTTTCTCCACTTTCACCACCGTGCGTAGGGTTTAATTTCCCCAACGTGACGTTGGTTTTTCGACATCCTCATCTCTGGTTCTCTTTGGCCCTAATTAGTCCCTTCATTCCTCTCTTCCTGTTCACACTCACCTCCTTGAGCCGTTGAATGCTCAGCAGGATCTTTTCCCCTTCTTTGTTGTTGATTCTTATGGTAAACCAATGTCCTTAAATCCTTAAGTTCATCGACTGCTTCTCATATTGTTCGAATGTCATCCTCTAGTCCCCCTATTTTTCTAGTCAGGTTTCTTTCTACTCGTTCAATCCTTGAATCCATTCTAGTACCAACCATAACCCAGTTTTAGTCGACTCTTATTCCAAAAGTGTTACGTTCCTCCTTGTACACACAACATACAAAATATTCTCCCTATACACACAACAAACAATTCCTACAACAAACCTAATTTATCAACTCATACACACAAGGAAAAATCAACGATAGTAATGAAAATATTGCTATTCAACTCAATGTTCAAATACAAGACAATGAACATATGGAAATAAGAAGACCAGCCAACATCACCGAAATTCCCTATAGGCTATAGCCCTACTTTTTAGGCAAAATGCCCCGCCACTTTCTACAAGTCTCTAGAATAATCTTCCTTTCTCTTTCCACTCTTCTTTTATGATTTAATTGTCTATCCTTCCCATGCATCCTCTCCTCTTTTTCTCCAACGTGTAGTTATTTTGTAATTGCCTTAGCAAATTGCTTCGCCTCAGCATTACTTACTATTTCCCTATTTTGCCCCTTATTCCTCCTATAATACACTTTATGATTTGGAGGCCTAACAATCTCAAATACAAGTAAATATTTCTACCTTCTATGATGTCTGAACATGATAATATTACATACATGTTAGATTTGCTACTATAAAATTCCTCCAATTATCTCCATATAATTAATACTATATTTAAGTACAACCAATTAAGCTACTAGAATTATGATAAGTATTAAATAGTTTCAAAATATAGTAATTCTTATATGAGATACTTTGGTAATATCAAATCAAATGATCAATTACATAACATCATAATGATGAAATTTACAGAAAGACAAGTAATGTTTCATTAGAGTGATAAATTCTTTATTAACTTACTCAACTATCTTCATATAATTTATATTATATTTAAGTACAGTCGATTGAGTTATTATGAGTAGAATATATCATAAGTAATTTCAAAACATAGTAATTCTTATATAAGATACCTTAGTAATGTCAAATTAAATGATCAATTACATAATATCATAATGAGCAAATTAATAGACATATAAATAATATTTCATTTGGAATCTTCAGAATCGGACCAATTCAGTGAACCTATTCTCTAAAAAATATTCACATTATTTAAATATCTCAATATTTTATTTTGTAACCTCAATTACTTTATTCATAAGGAAGAAATATAATATGTACTAGTCTTTTGACTCTATTAATGTTCAATTTTAATAGAATAATGACTAAGAATAATTTAGTAATAATATGTAAATATAATATGAATCTCATAATTATTATCTCAATATAATTTCATTTACATAAGATATTTATCTTATGATTTTTATCTTACATCTTAGGTAATCAAACAAATACAGATAAGATAAAGACGTCTTTAATTAATTATATCATAAAATCAACAACCAATTGATTGAAAGTAGAGTATAAACCAACAAGTTTATTGTATAGTCTCGTACCTATACTTTATTTTAATTTTTCATAACTTATGATCTAGTCTAACAAGAAAAATTTTCAATAATTTCTTGCATTGAGTAATTGATATACCAAACATAAAATCCTTTAAAACAAGATAATATTAATGTCCACTTATACTTACTACTAGTTGGTTCGTGTGATCCTTAAGCAATTTGATTTTGGGTTAAGTTAGGCACTATTTCATCAAAATTTGTAAATTTTCTCCTTTTTTTTTTCCCAAGTACCTAGCATTCTTTAAATCTCAAATATATAAGTAATTGATTTTGCCTTCTATGATGTCTGAACATGACAATATAACATGCATGTCAGATTTGTTGCCATAGAGCTCCTCCAACTATCTCCATATAATTCATATTATATTTAAATACAACTAATTGAGCTACTCTAATTATGATAGGTCTTAACTAGTTTTAAAATATAGTAATTCTTATATGAAATATTTTTATAATATCAAATTAAATGATCAATCACACAACATCATAAACGATAAAATTTACATACACACAAGTAATGTTTCATTAGAGTAACAAATTCTTTTTCGCTTTTTTAACTATCTCCATATAATTTGTACTATATTTAAGTACAAGCGGATGAGCTAGGCTAATTAGAATATGTCATAAGCAGTTTCAAAATATAGTAATTACTATAAAAGATGCCTTGTTAATCTCAAATCAAATGATCAATTACACAACATTATATGAGGAAATTCACAGATACACAAATAATATTTTGTTTAAAATCCTCATAAGTGGACCAGTTCGATGAACTTATTCAGTAATAAAATATTTCAACATTTGTTTAAGTATCTTCATATTATAGTTTATAAGATCAACTACTTTCTTCATATGGAAGAAATATAATGTGTACTAGTCTTTCCACTCTATGAATATTCATTCTTAACAGAACAATGACACGAAATAATTTAATAATAATATGTAAATATAATATAAATCTTATAATTATTATCTCAATATAGTTTCATTTACATAATATATTTATCTTATGAACTTTATATTACATCTTAGTTAATTAAATAAATACACTTAAGATAAAGATGTCTTTAATTAATTATATCACAAAATCAACAACCAACTAATTGAACAACTTTATCTTGTATATTCTTGTACCTATACTTAATGTAATTTTTCGTAAGTTATGATTTAGTCTAACATGCATGCAAAAGTTTCAATAATTTGCTACATTAAGTAATCAAATTATGTAAATTTTCTTCTTCTTTTTTCACAAATACCAAGCATTCTCTAAAGTCTAAATCTCAAATATATCTGTTTCTGGCTTCTACGATGTCTGAAAATGTCAATATCACATGCATGTCGGATCTGCTGCCACGGAACTCATTCAACTAACTTAATGTAAGCAAAGATTTTGATAAGGAAATGCATCAGAACTAACAAGTAAAACAATAGAATCTAAACCATTGCAATTCTCTTCCAATTCCAAATGTCAGAGAGGGCCAGAAAATCACCACCGCGCCTTCCTCTGAAGGTGAAGTTCATGCTTGCCACTCACACCTTCGGGTCAGATGCCGCTCGTCGCTCCGACCTCACCGTAAACCGCAGCCTTTTAAGCGTCTTCGACCCCAAAGTACCTGCTTCCGCGAAGCCCATCGATGGTGTCACATCCTTTGACACCTCTATCGACCACCATGATGGCAACCTCTGGTTCCGCCTTTACAACCCCACCACCGCAGCGACCGGAGGTTCCAGGGTGCCCCTGATCGTTTACTTTCACGGTGGTGGATTCTTCTCCATGGGCGCAGACACCAAGCGGTTCGACCAATTATGTCGGCGGTTTACTCGTGAAGTCCCTGCTGTCGTTATCTCCGTTAACTACCGTCTAGCACCCGAATATCAGTATCCATTGCAGTACCAGGATGGCCTCGACGCGTTAAAGTTCATAGATGGCATGAACTTCGAGAATTTCTCTGCAAAAGTTGACCTTGGACAATGTTTTATGGCCGGTGACGGTGCAGGAGGTAACCTAGCTCATTATGTAACACTCAGAGCTAGCGAATACGATTTCTCCAACCTGAAGATTATCGGGCTTATGGCGTTACAACCATTTTTTGGAGGAAAGGAGAGAACTGAGTCTGAAATCAATCTGGATGGAGTAGCTCCTGTACTGAGTGTAGAGCGTACGGACTGGGCTTGGAAGGCCTTTATGCCTCAGGGATCAGACCGAAACCATCATGCGATAAATGTTTTCGGACCAAACGGAGAGGACATTTCCGGCAAGAAATTTCCGCCCACACTGGTTTTTGCTGGAGGCTTTGATATATTGCAGGATTGGCAGAGAAAGTACTGTGAAGGGTTGAAGAAATGTGGGAAGGAAGTGAGGTTGGTAGAATACCCTGATGCTGTACATGGGTTCTATGCTATGCCTGAATTGCCTGAAACTTCATTGATGATGGTTGAGGTGAGGACTTTTGTGCAAAATCGGTTGCGATCGCTTATTAATGAGTAGATTCTGTAATTGATGAATTGTACTCTTTCTGATAAGTCAGTGTATTAACTAATCGCAAATTAGGAGTGCAAATTATAATGATACTCTTGGCATGGCAGGGATATGAAGACGGGTTTCAGTAAATCTTCTTAGTTGGTTTTCTTAGTTTCATTCCTTTCCTGCAACACCTAATGTCTATTAAATTAGCTAAAAGAAACCCTCAATGGCCTCCTCTCACTGAAAGCATTAGAGAGAGGACGCTTGCACACACTCTTTTCTTCTTTCTACATCTCAGTATGTGAAAGAAATCTTAATATATCAACCCTCAGAGTCACGATTTTGTTTTCTTATGTAAAGTAGTGTTCCTCGTCTCCAAATTAAAATCCAATGTTTGAAAGCAAAGGTCCTCCTGGTGGATGAACTCTCAATATGTCTTTCACATTTGCTTGAACATATATAATACGTTGAGTAGTGAAACTAGAGAGAGAGGAGAAACCAAAATTCCAGAGAGAATTTACAGAGAAGAGGCTCCTGAAGACTTGAAATTAGGGTTTTAGAGAATTGGGAATTAGGTATTATGTCTCAATTAAGTTGATTAGAGTGTTTCATATAATTAAAAATAATTAATATTCATAAATCAATAATGCACAAATAACTAAAATAATTAAAAACTAATTTTGGAAAATTATTTTTGATAAATCTTGTCTTCAAGAGAATTTTTTAAAGATATTTCTAACTTTGGGGTTATAACTATTAAATTAGAAAATATTTAATAGTTATATTTCTAACTTTGGGGTTCTAAATTTGGGGTTATAACGAAATGATGTAACTATTAAATTAGAAAATATTTGTCTAAAAATTAAAGAAAGCTCATTTTTAATTGATAAATGAAAATTTTTAAAATTTAATTAAGAAAATATATTTTCTAATAAATTAAGAAATTTATTGTTCAAAATAATATAAAATAATTATTAAATAAAATGGAATGATAATCCTATAAATAAATAAAATATTTTAAATTTATCTCCGTCAAATGAAATAGATAAATTTAATTAAGAAATTAATTTTTTAATTATTTAAAGAAATACCTTTCTCAATTTTAGGGAGTCTAATTAATTGTTTTTAATTTTATTGAAATATAATTAATTTTAATTCTAACAAAATAATAAGTGTCTATCTAATTATTAATCTTAATTACAATAGAATTTTAATTTAATTTTTAAAATTATAAAATTTTTAGAATAATTTTAAAATTCTTTTTTAATATAAAGTTTAATTTATTCAAATTACATTACTTTATGCTTGAAATAATTATGTTCAATTTGTAGGATTGTATTAGCTATGTCTCCAAAGCTTTTATTCATTTTGAGAATAACTTGTTCTTAAGATAGGTATAATTTAAACTTATTCCTAAATAAGCTTTATTTAGGAATAAACTTATTTCTCTGACAACACAACGTCGATAACTCTCTAGTCGCCTGAACGTGACTCCTCCTTATCACATCGGACCACGCCGACAATGGCACATTCAAGAAAACAGACCACAACGCAGCTACGAGCAAGGCCTAATGTCAACTCACTGTTGGAGAATATAAAGAAGAAAGTAAATAGGCATTTTTACAAGAAATAGGTCTTCTCAGTGTTTGTTAAAACTCATAATTCCAAACATGAACTCTTCCGATTCTACTGTGTAGGTTTGAAATCTTTGCATAAATTAGAAATCTTTGCATAATCAATTTCAAATTTAATATCAGTAATAAATCAAATAAATTAAATTATAAAATTAAAAATAACTCTAATATTATTGTTCTAGGCGAGATCCAATTTAGCATCGAAATAAGAATAAATCTTATTTATTTAATTTCCCAAAAATTAAAATAACTTTAAATATTATAATATATAAACACAATAAAATATGAATATAAATAATATTTTATTATATATTTTGATATTTTTGTAAATTTTCTCGAACTATTTTTCAAATTAATTCATTGCAACCATCATAGTTACACTCATTCAATTTTAATAGTATCCGCACAGACAAGTTAAAGAAGTTCTACTTTATTTAGAGCCTATATCTATTTATAATAAGATTAAAAATATATTTAAATTATAATTGAAATATAATTTTAATTTCAATTAAACATTAATAAGGATTAAAATTAATTATAATTAAATACTAATTAGGACAAAATAAGATTCAACATTTTATATTGATTCTTATTTGTTAATTATGTCATATTTAATCCTAAATTTTTTCAAACTTTATAATCAAGTCCAACATAATTAAATTACTTTATCTTAATAAATATTCTTTGCGTGTGACCTGTTAGATCCCTAGATTTGTTGACATTAGGTAGAAATTATAATGTTAAATTGTATTTAAGATTAGATAAATTAAACTCATTTAAATTATTTTTTATTATTTAACTAAATAATTTATAACTGTATATCAAGATTGATGTCTAGGAATGTAATATAATGTTGAGTCTAATTATATTAGTTCTCTATTATTAATAATTGATTCTATTAATTACGTTTGAAAATTATTTTCGAAGTATCCTTCCATCTTGGTTAGAGATTTTTCAAATCAATACTAATTGAGAACAACGAGACATTCTTCCTAATTATTGTAGAGCAATAGATTATATACTGATTACTTAATTACCTCTATATAATTCATATTATTTTTAACTACCCCTAATAAAGATAGGTCATAGATAATATTAAAATATAACAATTTCTATATGAAATATTTTGAAAATCTTAAATCAAAAGATCTCTTACACAATCATCATAATGAAAACTTCAATAGATTTACAAGTAATGTTCAAAATAGAATGTTCGCATCGACTCATTTTAATAAACTTGTTTTTTAACAAGCACACATACATCTAGTAAGAGAGTTAAGAGTTGAATATTCAAGATCGACTTCTTTAAAGCATTCGATTCTATAAGATGGGGCTTCATTCGACTATGTCTTAAAGCTCTTCATCTACCTCAAAAATTTGTTCAATGGATTATAATTTGCATCACTTCTCCCTCTTTGAGTATTTTGGTTCATGGCAATCCATCTCTTCCCTTTAAATCAGTCAAAGGAATTAGACAAGGGGATCCTTTATCTCCTTAACTATTTACCTTGGTTATGGAAGGTCTTTCTAGGCTATTTTCCAAGCTTATTCATTGTAATGGTGGTTTTCAACACCATTATAGATTTATGGAGCTACTACTCACTCATTTGATGTATGTCTATGATCTTCTTCTCCTATGTGGTGCTGACCTCTCTTCCATTCATAGAATTATACATCTGTTGGGGCTCTTTGCAAATTGGTCTGGTCTTAAAATCAACCTTAATAAGAGCAGTATATTATTTTCCAAGGATGTTAGGAACTAGAAGGAAATTAAAAGAATTACGGGCCTTAACTCCTCTCATACTCCTTTTACATATTTGGAAGTGCCTATTATGTTTTCTAAACCTCAACTCCAAAACTGCTTATTGAAAAGCTAAAATCCAAAATCTTAGCTTGGCAAAATTGCTTTCTTTCATATGCAACTAGACTCACCCTCATTATCTCTATGCTTAACAATCTTCATCTTTAATGGATTGCTCATATTGCTTTGCCAAAAAACGTTATCAAGGAGATGGACAGAGCTATTAAATCCTTCCTTTGGCCAGGTTCTTAGGGTAACTCCAAGAAGGCTAGAGTTAAATGGAATGGGGTAACTATCCCTAAAAGGCAAGGCGGTTTAGGAATCATTTCCATGTTATAATAAATGCAGCATTAAATCACATTCAACAACCAAGATCACATTTTATTTAGAGCATAGTAAGATTATGGAAACATACCTCCAACACTTGGCATTTGAACTTGCACCCTCTCCATGCTTCAACAAAACCTATCAAAGAGAGAAAAATACAAACCTTGTGCAAGGGAGATTGATGGTAGAAGACCCTTGTTCTTTCACGCCCAAAGCACACACAATGTATGTCTCTGACTCAACAATCTCACCTTATGTCATATATTATGACATGTTCTACCCTAAGGGGTAGAATGGGCTAATTGTCTCATTATTAATGGAT
>JANITX010000210.1:9599504-9610536 GCA_027564395.1 Erythroxylum ulei | reverse complement strand
AGTCTTATTGTAATAATAAAAGTCCTATACTACTAAACTTCCTACGGAATAAGAATAGGAAAATAATTATAGAAGTCTTATATCTTTAAACTACCTACGGAATAAACCGAAAATAAAGGCATCCACAACATGGTGACTTTTAGCACTTTAATTATTTGAGTGATAATCTTCTGGATTAATATTCAACATGCCCTTATTCTATCAAATGCACTTGACTTATTACCTTCCCATAAATCTTATTCTCAGGAGTTTAATCTTGTTTTATTTTTTCAAGTCTTGTGGTACCCTTCTTGCGATTTGGTGAAGCTATCTCTGGTGGGCCTCATTTTCCATTGACATCTGATGCTTTGAAGAAGGTTTTGATTGGCCAGGCTTCACATGATGTCATATTAAGTATTGCACATGCGGTAGGTAGCCAATTCGAGGGAATTTAAGTATTGAAAATTTTGTGTACGCAGTTGCCTTGCTGCTTCAGGTAGTTAGTGCCTACTTTTCTATGCCTATTTGTGTTCGTAGTCGGTAGCATAGCTACTTATATGCATTATTGGCTGAGAAATTTAAGAATGAGATGATGCAGAGCTATGAGAAATATATATGAGTATAGTACTATGCAGAGCAGCAAAAGAAATTGCAACTTAAATTCATGATGAGAACAGACCTATTAGAAATGTCAGGAGTCAGTGCACCTTGTTTTCACTTCATCGGCATATTTGTGATTTCTCTTTTTGAATAAACTTGTTATCTCCATTGCTAGTATAAGAATGCTGTGGTATACTATCGCATGCCCTGTGCAATATAACAAACTTCCAACGATTAACAGGGGATGATTGCCCTGCCCTCTGAACTTCCTATTCTCTTAAAGTACCTAAACATTATTCTCCTATACCAAATTTCTGGTTGCGATGAAGTGGCCTGAAAATGAAATAGAGAAACTGAAGATGTCTTTGTGGGAACTTTTAACATGGAAAACACTTTTTTGGTGGGAAACACCTCTTCCACCCAAAACAGAACTGTCCCAACACCTAATTTCTTGTACTTTATAGTGCAGTTTATTGTCCTCAGAAATATAAATTAATGCTGAACTATATGGATACATGCAAGTCTTATTCCTGGTGTTGGATGTTGGAAAAACTTAAGATTAGGAATAAATCTATGAAACTTCAGTGTCATGCATCAGTGTAGCTTGGGCCTTCAATTTTCTTCTGTAAGTCCACTTCTTTGCAAATTGATAGATAAATAAAATGACAAAGAAATGGAAAGGTTGCATTGAATTTTCAAGTGATATTGCATATTCCTCATTTTTTATCTGTTTATTAACCTATATTGCAAACTGTAACCTTAATGGTTGTATTGAAGAGTACAGAAGCCTGTCGCTATGGCCTAACCAAGGTAATTTATGTCGGGATAAGGTGATCTTATGGCATTGCAATGATCTTGCAGTTGTTAGGATGGCTTGTTGCTGGACCCTTCATCCTTTCTGCTCTATACATAATATCCTTGCCATGTTTCAAGATCTTGGTTCGCAAGTTCAGCACTGTTATATCAAGCCCAAAGAAGCCACCTAATTCTCATGCAGAAATCAGGCTTAAGGTGAGAGATGTTTAATTAAATGGAAACTGACAAGGAAGATGATTGATTTACATAGTAATTGTTTATGTATATACAACTTGCTGAAAAATGATTTTGTACATAAATGTCATGCCTTGACAGGAGTATGTTTTAGCCATAATTTACCTACTTTTGTATATTTTCCCTGCTCATGAAAGAGGAAAGCTCTTGATTAACTTGATCAACTTTTTATGTTGGAAGTATGAACTCTGGACTGCATTCATTCAGTTGACGATTAATATTTGCTGGGGGCTCAACTAACCTCAAATTCTAGTACAGTTTTCAACTCTATGGAAGGTAGTTTTCAACTCGCTTACAGGGTGTATGTACGTCTCTAGTTTTGTGAGGTTTCTATAGAACTCTCGGCGGTTGGCATTCTCAATCCATCGGCTTAAACACATGCCATAAAAGCCAAGAGGAATGCAATCACTAGAAGTAGCTATCTTTTGTGCCTTCATGGTTGGGGTAATAAATTATTCTACTGAGGTCTTCGTATTATATACCATAATAAGCTGACCTTTGGATGTAAGTAAGAGCCACCGTGAACTGGACAGGTCCTAATGCTTATCGTCAGCTGTAATTTGGTGGCATGCAAATCAATCTATATTCACAAATCTGGTCTGAAAGTCCAATTCTGTGTCAAACCAATCCCTTGGCTTATTGTTGCTGTCCTTTTCAATTTCAGTTTGTACCCATGCATTAAAATACTAAAATCACATCGAATTGCCGTGAAGGATATTTGTATTGTTAATTAGATTGAAATCTTAATCACGCACACTAAAACGTGAAACGGATGGTGTCCCCTTTTATTTATAATATCAATACCTAGTGACATTGGCATTTTGTCAGATTAAGTGTATATCATAACCTTTTACGATCGCCGACAACACTTAATTAAAATTCCTTAAATGTAAATTTAAATTTAATAAAATTTGACGCTCGAACAAATTTGACTTTACTGATTTTTATCATTTTAGATTGTAATAACTTGGTTTTGCCTTACCTTCGATTTGAGTTTTGAATAGTAAAGTAGTATTAGAACTTAAGTATGAGTTTAAGGCTTAGTTCCACGTCTTGAGTTTGAATCTCATAAATGTAGGATTTGCTCATGATTCCTCAGCTACCTATATGAGGACATCGCACGAGCATATGCGTGGTGGATTTAAATAATTTGGTTCTGTCCTATCTTTAACTTAAATTTTGGGTAGTAAAATTTATTTTTAATAAAAAATAATTATCAAGGAGGACTGAAACTAACTCTATTTTTCCTCCCATGTAATACCACACTACACATAAGCTTACTGAAGTTATTCTAATGAAGTCTTTGAGCTAGAGCACATGCTTTTGTTCTTGGAATGGTACAATAATAATTTGAAGAACCGTGTAGTTTCAGCAGACTGCAGATCACTGAGAGCTTACGACATCGTATTCACTCCCAGTCAAGATGATAACGTCAGTTTCCAAGAAGTTGATGGCGGACATGCTGGCCACGCCCACGTGACCTAACCTAACCTAACGGCTATCCCTATTATTATATTTAATTATTTATATATTTGTATTTAGACTTTCTTAGATCAATTTTTTAGGTTTTGCATATTAAAAAATACAATCAAACAAACCCTATTTCATTTCTTTATTTAACGTTTTTTGAGTTTACTATTTCTAAAATATTATTTAAAAATACTTTATAATATTTGTTACCAATTTTGATTATTTTATAAATTAAAATGAAGTCAAATTAATTATACAATTTTAATAACGTATTTAACACTCAATTATATAAAATTTTAAATTATTATAATAATTTGCTAGATTATTTTATAAATAATTTAAAAATAATTATACTTTTTTAAATATTTAGTAGCAAGACCTTGTGTTCAGCACTTCAGCCTCTTACAAAAGTAACTGAAATCTTCAAGTGCTGCCTTAAGTTATGTCTGCGTCTGTCCATTGTTCTATAACATGATTAGGTTAAGTTTATAAAGGTTCGGTCTTTTTTAAGAGTTTCCCTTATCTTTGTGCTTCTTTCATCCTGTCTTATCAATATTTGTCTTGTCCACATCTTTTTCTCCTGTATTTTGACGTCGCTTCTTCACGTTAGATTTGATCTGATTCTTCTAGCATTCAGATTCACTCTGTTCTTCCCAGCTAACTCTGAAGACACTCTAACTAACATTGCCTCTTGTCTCTGTTCTGATTTGATGTTAAATTTCTATCTTACGCTTTCATCTACTCGATTTCCCGGCTTCATTTCTCATCTGGGTTCTTCACAAAGCCTGCATTTTGGCATCCTTTGTGGTCTGTATTGGAGTCTTTTAGTGGTTGAGCTTGTGTTGGTGGCGGGACTGTTGCTTGGTCATGCCTTATTATAGTTCAGAACGTCCCAGTTGTTGTCCAACTACTTCTATTCCTTTTACATATTCATCCTCTTATCCGGCTAATACATCAAAAGTAGTTACGGCTCAGCTGAAGATGCTCCAAGCTTTTATCTTTTCAGTGCCAATTCTCTTCATTTTTATTCTCCTCTTCTTGTTCTACTTGTTCTACCTTCGGCGCAGGAGGGTTGACTGGGCCTCTCTTCGTATGAGAACTTCTATTCAAGACAGCAATGACATCTTCAGAGTAAGATTTTTGTCCTTTCCGACATAAATAGGGTTCTGTCTTTGTGGGTTAGTAATTTTGTGTGTGCTTGTGCCTCTTTTATTTGTTTTTATTGCATAGCAGGCTGAATTGGGCTTGAAGAAGGAGCTGAGAGAGATGTTGCCGATTATAGTGTACAAGGAGAGCTTCTCTGTTAGAGACACACAGTAAGAATTCGTCTTAGTAATTTGTATATATTCACGTGCTTCATCCTTTGGTATAGCACTGGTTCCAAATGTGGAAGACAAAAATTTGATATGTTGATCACATGTAACGAATACTGCTGATTACGGGATGAGTAAGGAGTGTTATGGGTATAAACACGTAATCATCCAATAGCTTAAAGCAGGTCATTTTCGGGTTCATATCCTTTAAATAGTCAAAATTTATAGACTCCATGTTCGTTATCTTGTAACTACTCTTGGGACTCAAGTTGCAGAAACCCTCCCGCTTTCTCTTATCAACTTCACCTATTCTCTATATTTGCCAGTGTATTCATACGTATTTGGTGCAAAATAATACTTTTACTTAAAACTGTTTTTTGTTTCCCATTGGTGCTGCTGGCAAAGGTTAACCATGTTCATGGACATTTTTGGGGAGCTAGCGTGCATCCAAGTTTGAGCTCTGGCTGCCCTTTGGTAATTTTACGTTTGATTCTCTTCCTGGGATGAAATGAAAATGATGTCATTATCTTATGATATTAGGATTCGAACAACTTTATTTGCTTTATTCGAAAAGGAAAATAGGCAGAAGACTTATCTTATCCAGTAACTGGAGATCAAGGAAAGAATATGAAGATCGAACTTTTGGAGGTACTTTTTGTGAAGCAGAGTATTGTCATGAAGCTATGTTGACTCAAATGGCTGCATTTAATTTAGCCAAAAACGAAATTGAAATCTGTAGTTTTACCAACTTCATAAGTAGATGGCTACGAGAATGCTTTCTGATGTACCTAAAAGAGGATATAACAGTATGGAAAGATGAATTTTTGTAGATGCCTCTTTTGAAACAGAATTCGAGAATGATTTTGAGTGCTGTTATCAGGATATAATTTTGCGTTGCAGGAGATAAATCAACCAAATTACTGTCAATATATGTGACAATTAAGGGCATATTGAAAAGATGAACACAAACCCTCAAAGTCTCAGCATGGCTATTTCTGCCATTGCCTTTCACGTCTGCTTATTATCAATCAGGGCTGTGTTATCTGCTCAGGAACAGTACAACTAGGGCTCGATGAATGGCAGGCCATTACATAATATATCATCTGCCCATAAAAATGTTCTTAGTTTGCTCCTTAACACCATTTGTCACAATTATATGCATGCTAATAGCACACTTGTATAATATAGACATTTACTAGTGGCACATATATGTAGGAATTGATAGTTTTTGTTACTAAGAATTTATTTACTTTTCCAATAGGATTTTCCTTTTCAGTTATTGTATGTGTTTATTATGACTATAGTCTTGAGTATTGAATTTGAATAGACTACTTAGCTTCCCTCATATCTTTATAAACACCAAGTTTGGACACACTCTTTTCTCTGTCCTTTTATGTCTACATTTTTCTGCTGTTACTATTCTACTTCTATGTGCTACTATACTGCATTGGCTTGTATATTTTGACAGATAAATCTGTAATCAGAAGATCCTGCGAAGAAACTTTTCGTTTCTAGTCTGTACATTATTTGATGAGGTGCTGCTCTATGTAATAGGTGCCCAGTATGTCTAGTGGACTACCAAGCAGAAGATAGGCTTCAACGAATACCTTCGTGTGGCCACACATACCACATGGACTGCATTGACAACTGGCTTGCCAATCACACGACGTGTCCACTCTGTCGCCTCTCTCTTCTCCCATCTTCTAAAGTTCACAGTGAATCACCTGATAATCTGGTAGGAAGTGAAACAGTGAGTGGTGGTGAAGCATCTGTTGAACCAGGGTCACAGGCCCTGCAAGTTTCGCATGGTACACAATTCCTGCAGTCAAGTAATGAAGAGTTTGGAACCGTCCAAAACAATGTTGAAGAAGAGGAAAGAAGATCTGAAGATGATGGGGGTGTGAGAGAGTTTGAGAATAGAAGGATCGACAGCGAAGAGCATGACCAATGGTAGAAAGTCTTTTGGTAGATTTCTCTACACAGTATTTGTTTTGAAGGTCTGATTTACCTGACTTAGTCTTTTCTTTCACACCTGCCACACGAAGGAAGAACTGCCTGAAAAATTAAATATATTGTTATATTTGTGTGCTGGACAATATCTGCCTTGAGGATGAAGGCGATCACAAGATCATAAATTGGGTGTTGAACTTGAATGCTTCTGTTGGAAACCATTAGTTTCGGGATTAGTGATATGTTCTTTATATCATATTAAGACTATCAATGAAATGATTTTCTCCTCTTTTTGCAGCTTGGTAAAATGACTGTAATAAGGAAACTTGCACTGGATCATCCCTCCATCGACCATCCCACACAGATCCCTTTTGGAATGAATAGGAGTTGCATGAGAAGTTCTATGAGTAAAATTTTCATGGCAGCTGTGATTACCAGTTATTTTCATGAACTGGAATGGAGATTGTTCCAAACGACCAGCATAGGGATGCTGGATTCAAACTTTCCAGCCCGATCGCCACAAATTGTTAATGAGGGTCTTTGGAATATTTTTTTTCTCTGATTATTCCCATTTGGGAGGGATCAATGTGGTGGAATGACTATTTAGGTGCTAGCCTTAGGAATTCGGCATTGTATCATGCCTACACTTATTTCTGCTGGCTTCTTTAGCGTGTGATTGTACCTTGGAGCAGTTTAGTATAAGCATTGCAATATCAGAGAAATTGTGATAATTTCACACTTTATTACTTTATAGAGAGAGTATAATGTACTTTAAATAGAGGAGTTTCACTTGCTGTGTTTATTTATCATTCATGAAACTAAACATCTTCTCACCAATAATCAGCACAGGAGCATTTTCCTTCCTTAAAATGGTGAAATCTGCTCACATCTCTCACTATTATTTCTCTCTCAAAGACCCTTGATATCATCTTGCTAACCTCATGACAGTCACTACACACTCTCAGGTTTTTCACAATTCGAATACAAGCCCCCGACCTTGTTACCAGAAAACCAAAAGCTATTGCCAACCTCTCACTGTGTACCTTAATAACAATCTCTTTCTCTTCCTCTCCAATATCGTGTAAAACTGATGCAATGTTGGGGGTATAGCCAGCTTCTGCTAAACGAGTTTCGATTCTTTCAAGCATTTTGTAGATTTCCAGAGAACGTTCGTGCTCTCTGTCCCCTGACACAAATCGGTGAACCATTCCCTGGTCTTCAATCAAGCTCCAACCGGTAACTTTAGAAGTATTTCTTTCCACCATTAATTTTCGTACTCGAACTACATCTTCCCATTTCTTGGATTTTGCGTATATACTGGATAATTGCACATAGTGTCCATCATAAGTTGGATCCAATTGTATCAACTTATTTCCAATCCTCTCTCCCATTTCTTCTAGTCCATGAATCCTACAGGCACAAAGTAGTGTTGCCCACAAAACTGGATTAGGTGAAAGATCCATGCTTTCAATCATTTCAACGGCTTGAGATACTAAACCAGCTCGACCCAATAGATCAACCATACAGCCGTAATGCTCCATCTCTGGCTCAATGCCATAAACATCTCCCATCAATCGAAAATAATGCCACCCCTCCTTAACCAGACCTGCTCGACTGCAAGCATTCAAGACCCCGATGAAGGTCACATTCACCGGGCAAAGTCCTTCATTTAAGAATCTCCTGAAAAGTGCTAGAGCTTCCTTTACAAGGCCATGTGAAGCCAGCCCGCATATCATAACATTCCATGTCGAAATATCTCTTCGTGGCAACTTATCAAACCAGATCCTAGCTTGCTCAATGCAACCACATTTGGCATACATGTCGAGAAGTGCTGACCCTAGTGTTACTGTCATGGGAATATTGAACAAGTCTATGAGAGAATGAACCATCCTGCCATGTCCAAGCACGCCCAATTGTGCCGACGCCGAAAGCATTGTCACCAGTGTGGCCTCATTCGGTGGTAACCCGCATTCTCTCATCCTTCTAAAACAGTCCAAGCTCTCTTCAAGCTTCCCGTTATGCACATAAGCCATAATCATAGTATTCCATGAAACAACATCTCGTTCAGGCATTTCCACAAACAAGTTCTCCGCAGCACTAACTTCACCATCTCTAGCAAAACCGCCCAACATTACGTTCCATGTGACCACATCACAACGTTGCGGACTTTCCTCAAACACTTTCTTTGAACTCTCAACCTTGCAACAAGAAGAATAAAAATGAATCAAAGCATTCTTCACGTATACATCCTGTCCAAAACCAAGCCTCAGCAGCTGACCATGAATCTGCACCCCTTCACTTAAACCCAAACTCTTGCTACAAGCTTGGAGCAGAAAAGTGAAAGTATAATTATTGGGTCTTGCACAGCTTCTCAGGATAGAATCGGAGTAAAAGAAAAGCGATTTACGCGGCGACTCACTCTTAGCAATGCAACGTATCATGTTATTGGACATGAAAACAGGTGGGTTCTTGATGGTTTGATGAATGGCGAATGAATACTCAAGTGGGGTTGACGGGCAGAGGGCGAGAAGTGCAATGAGGTGACCCAGAAACGAGGCGTTGCCGTGAAGGCCAGAGACGACGATGCGAGCATGAGCTTGTTTGGTGAAGGAGACTGAAGGGTTTGCAGTTGAAAGGAGAGAAGATGGAAGAACAGTGATGAAGCGAGGACGTGAAAATACGGTGGTCGAAAGGTATTCCAACTTCTTATTGCAACCAAACATTAAAGTGATGAACAAAACATAATTGAAACCTTAACGGAGCGAGTGTGAACCTCAAGGTCAAGGCACAGGAAATGTAGGTTCTTTTTCTTTATGCAAAATAATGGAGCTACATTAGAGTAGTGCCCTTCACGATCTGCCCCATCTTTCTCTCTAGAGAACTCACTGTTTGTTTCTCTCTCTAAAACCACGAGTCCTTTTTTTTTTCCATAGTTATCTTCGATAGGGTGTTTGGGTTTTTGTGTAGACAGAGAGAGGATAGCTAATACGGTAATACCTTAGTTAATACCTTATGCGATCTAATAGCTACATTGAGTAAATCGTCGGGTACACGAGAGATGAATTAGTTAACAGAGAAAGATCAAGGAAATGTTCCAGCTGCTTCAGGTGACTGACTCGGTTGGCTGGGGTGGAGCTCCGGCGGAGAAGATGTTCCAGTCGGCGGGATGGAGGAGTGAAAAGAAAAGATCAAAGCTGTTTTCCAGTTACAATTTCACGCAACTCAGGTAGTCCTCAATATTTATACTTTGCATACTTAGGTAGTCCCCCAGTCTTTGGCATACTAGCTTAGTCCGCATTTAGATGACCCATTCTTTCCGGATTTGTGATCTTTGAGAAGTCTTTTTTTTTTTGATAAAATTATCATGACGTTCCCTAAATCTAGGATTTTTCCAAGTTATATTTATAAATTTGGTATTAGATTTGAGTTTTACCTCATGTGAATTTGGAATTAGATCTGGCTTTTGCGTCATTACCTATGTTTGACATTAGATCTTAATTTTGCGTTTTGTGTTCTTTCCTTATGTCCACCATCGTCGTCATTTTCTTCCATCACTTGCCATTGTGGTCGTTGGTTGAGGTATGCATTCCTTTCTCTTCTAATGGTGATTGTTGTTGTATTTTGAGTCTTGTTTTCTGCCGAGTTTTGTATTAAGTTGTGTGTGTTGTGGTTTTCTTAATTGAGTGTATGTTGTCGTAATAATGAAGATTGTGAGATGGGAAGGGCATCCAGAATGATTCTTTGTCGCTTAAAATCAAATTTGAAGGTTGTTTGAGTAGTGCCTATTAAGTGTTTGATCAAAATTATGTTAGATTTTGATATGAAATGAATCTTAGGAATGAAATGTTCTAATTCATTTCTTTATTTGTGTTTTCACCTGGGGTTCCGCTCTCAGGATCCCTCTTCTATTAGCCCTTATTGCAACTGTTGTTTTTGTTTGTGTTACTCACATCAAGGTAACAATAAGTAAGTTTATCTGTGTTGCTCTTTCTCTTTTTTGGCGCTTTCACTCTCATTTTTGTTTGACATTGTTGTTGTTGTTGTTGAGTTTATTATTAGTAGTAGTTTTATCATTATTATTAATAATTATTATTACTATTTTTAATATTATTATTATTATCCTTACGTATTTATTGTAATTTTATTTACATAAATATTTTGCGTGCTATTTTTACTTATTTACTCTTTAAATCTACATCACTATTTTTTTGTCACATTTGTATGTGGATTTACCGGAAACAGTCTCTCTACTATGTAAGGGTAGGGCTGCATACTATCAGACCTCTTCAGATCCCGCTTCACTGCGGGACTTCAGACTGGGTGTGATGATAATGATGATGATTATGACATTAGAGTAGTAGGGATAACATTAGACTCGCCAGGGGTTACCGTTTTGGGTTGAATTTTGGTATGATACTGAACCGATATCGGTTAAAATCGAGTATCGTTTAGGATAATTTTTTAAATTTATGAAATAGTCCTTGATTTTTTTAAAAAATTACTAAATAGTATATTGTCATATTGTACAATTGTACTGTATATTTTTAACCATATAATAATAAATAATAATCAAAATTTTAATTTAATTTATAAAATTAATTTAATAATTATTAATAAATATAATCAAATTTAAAATGTATTTTTAAAATATATAAATTTCAAATAAATTT
>JANITX010000210.1:9524828-9535312 GCA_027564395.1 Erythroxylum ulei | reverse complement strand
AACGGACATGCAAGTCCGTTTAACGGACATTCTCGGGTCAGCTACAGTAATTTACAATTTTGACTAGTTTAGAGGCCGAATCTCGCTTTGGGATCTTAATACGAGTTGTAGATCTCAATTTCTTCTTTCCAATGGTTCAAAAACAAAGGCAATCGGACATTTGTGGTGAAAGTTATGATAATCGCACAAAGATAGGTTCAAATCAGTTTAAGGTATGAACATAGTTCTTTTGGGCATAAATCCCTCATCCGACCTCCAATTGAAGTGATTCTTGAAGCAATAGATTTCTAAGACGTATGTCTATCTCTACATGAAAATTTGTATCATTTGGAGTTGTTTTGAGAAAGTTTGCATTAGATCAAATGAGGGGTCGGTTTGAAGGACAGAATTGGAGTATGTGCACACTTCGGCTTTTTAAGTATATCTTGAACTATAGAACTCCGATTGAGGTGATTCTTATTTCAAAACGAACTAGAGACCTAGAGCTATGACTTCTGTGAAGAATTCAAATTGAAATTCTGATCTTAAGATTTCCAAATTCTGTTCGCAAATGAGTTGAATGAGTTTGGTGATTGAATTGTGTGGGCACACCATTGAGCATATTGTGAGGAAAATTTTTGGGGTGTTACAGGAATGAAGATGAAATGTGAGGGTTAATTGAAGTAACCCATTAGGGTGCTTGGAGCACGTCTTATGTTATGAAATTGGGAGGGATTGTTGGGCTTCGGAAACAGGGCCCAACATGTGATACATGATCTATTATGCAAAATTGTTAATTACATGTTATAAGAAATGGTGTGTTGCATGAATTGAGTGAACTATCAATGATGGTTACCTCATTAAGTTCACAAAAACTCACCCAAAATTTGCAATTATTTTTCAAGCTTGAAGAGTACCCCGTTAGACAAACGGGAATATACCTACGATATGCAAGTAAGAGATAGAGGTCGGGATCAATTGGCGTCTGCATTAGTATTTCCAATAGTTTGTATCAAATTAAGTCTTCAGTAATTATTGTAACTTGTGTATTCGAATATTTCTGTTTTGAAATAAATTTCCAAATCAGAAATGCTTGTATATGGTTTTTGCAATGTAATGAAATTTTGACAAGTATTTTGTATTTGTAACGGGACCAAATGGCTATTGAAATTTCTGATGATTGTATTACTATGATTGAAAATATTTATGAAATAAAGTGGGGCCGATTTGTTTATTGATTTCCGCACTTTATTTTTGTGATTTCAAAAAATTGTGTACTGAGTTTTGAATGATTGAGTGCTTTAGCATATCACCCTCACGGGGCACAGACTCGGATATCCCTCAGGATGTCAGGTACGTGTCTTACAGGGATAGGGTGCTATAAGAAATGTTATTTCAGCGTGTTATTCATCTTGGTAGTACCAAGATGCATAGCATAAACTGCTACATGAGCTTCCTCCAAAATCTCTTTCCTCAAATTATCAACATCGGGCATACATAATCTTTGCTTTAACCACAATATATCATCTCTAACTTCAAATTCAGAATCTAACTTCACTTTCAGCTTCTCAATTATCTTCATTAAGTCTGGATCTCTACTCTGAGCCTCTTTGATTCTTTCAAGCAAGACAGGTCTCAACTTCAATGTAGCTATCAATGTATCATTTTGCTCCAAATTTAATTCAACATTTAATGCTCTCAGTTGAACTAGGCTCGGTAACCTCGATAACTGTACTTGAGCCACACTACTATTAAACTTTCGACTTAATACATCAGCTACCACATTAGCTTTGCCAGGATGATACTCAATGGTACAATCATAATCTTTTAACAATTCAATCAATCTCCTTTGTCTCATATTTAACTTGTTCTAGTTCAACAGATATTTCAAGCTTTTGTGATTGGTAAACACCTAAAATGTTTCTCCATACAGATAGTGTCTCCAAATTTTTAAAGCAAATACCACTGCAACGAGTTCTAAGTTATGTACTAGGTAATTAAATTCATGAGACCTCAATTGCCTCGATACATATGCTATTACTTTACCATGCTGCATTAGTACACATCTTAATCCCTGATGTAACGCATCACTGTACACAACATAACCTCTAGAACCTGATGGAATAGCTACCACCGGTGTTGTAGTTAATCGATGCTTTAACTCCTCAAAACTCCTCTGACAATCATCATTCCATCTGAAAGCCACATTCTTTCTTAGTAGTTTTGTCAAAGGGGCTGAGATCAGTGAAAACCCCTCGATAGACCTTCTATAATAACTAGCTAATCCAAGGAAACTCCGGATCTCAGACACATTCCTCGGAGCCTCCCACTTCCTCACTGCTTCTACTTTCTTTGGGTCTACCTAAATGCCCTGTCCAGACACTATATGGCCTAAAAATACCACTTGATCAAGCCAGAATTTGCACTTATTGAACTTGGCATAAAGCTATTTTCCCCTCATTATCTAGAGAACCAATCTCAGATGTGCAGTATGATCTTCTCTACACTTCAAGTACATCAAAATGTCATCAATAAAGACAATCACAAAGCGATCTAAATAAGGTTGAAATACCTCATTCATCAAAGCCATAAAAGCTATCGGGGTATTAGTCAAACCAAACAGCATCACCAAAAACTCAAAGTGCCCATATCTTATTCTAAATGCACTCTTGGGAACATCAGCCTCAGCTATTTTCAACTGGTAATATCCCGATCACAAGCCTAACTTTGTGAACACCTGAGCTCCCTGTAACTGATCAAATAAATCATCAATCCTCAACAATGGGTATTTATTCTTCACTGTGATCCGATTCAACTGCCGGTAATCAATACACAATCTCAGAGTTCCATCCTTCTTCTTTACAAACAATACCGGAGCTCCTCAAGGTGATACACTAGGCCTGATGAAACCCATATCTAATAACTCTTATAATTGGGCTTTCTTCAGTTCTACAGGTGCCATCCTATATAGAGGTATTGATATAGGAGCAGTACCTGGAACAAGGTCTATAGTAAACTCCGTCTCCCTTTCTGGGGTAAACCCAGTAATTCTGCAGGAAACACATCTAGGAAATCCCTAACAATTGGAATACCCTAAATAGTTTGTTCATTCTGAGTGTCAACTACGTGGGCCAGATAAGCCTTACATCCACCTCATATTAGTTTCAGCACAATCATAAATGAAATTAGTCAGGCTGGCACCGCCTAACTAACTCCTCAAAACACCACTCTCAGATGGTTGGGAGATTCAACAACAACTTCCTTAGTGTAGCAATTTATTATAGCTCGGTGAGTTGTAAGCCAATCCATGCCAAGAATTACATCAATTTCCTTTAACTGCAATACAATCAGATCAGCTTATAATTGTGCCTGATCAATCCGAACTATACATCTTTTACATACCTCACTAACCATTGTTGTACTACCCACTTGAGTACTAACCTCTAACCCACATTTTAGTATCTCTTGCTCACAATGCAATCTAGATGACAGATAAAGTGTGATGAATGAATGTGTAGATCCTGGATCTACCAATGCATATGCTTCAAAATAAAAAACATTCAACACACTTGCTACCACATCTGGGGAGTTCTGCGCCTCCTGTCTAGTGATGGCATAAACCTTGGCCTTAGATTGCGGCTGGTTACTCCACACCTCTATCCTGACACTAGGCCTTGCTGACTGAGTTCTGCCTCTCTGTGTAGATCTGCCAGCTCTACTCTGCTGCACCGATGCCTCAGTCACTATTCCTCCTCTAACTTTAGACTGTGATTCTAACATCTCAAGACAATCTCTGATCATATGGTCTACTGAACCACAATGGTAGCAAGCACCCGTTATCCTCCAACGTTCACCACCATGCTTTTTACCACAGTGCTCACACTCAGGCAGCTGTTGAGACTGATTAGAGGACATTTGTCCTCTACCTTTCCCAGACTAAGTAAATCCACCTCTTGATCGGAATCCAGATTGTCTCGATCTAGACTGGAATCAAGACGATCTGTTATGGCGCTTTCTAAAGCTTCTGCCAGAATCAGCCAGAGAGTCATCCTGCCTCTTTCCTCTAACCTTCTGTCTATGCTCTCCCTGACCATCCTTCAACAACCGTTCAATTCTGATTGAGGCCGCTAGGAGTTTTGTAAAACTGCCCAAATTAGAAATGGCAAGCCTCGTTCTGATTTCCATATTCAAACCATCCTCAAATCATCTAAATTTGTCTTCTTCAGTTGGGATCAATGCAGTTGCATTTCCCGTTAGCTCATTGAATTTTATCTCATACTCTGCCACTGTGAGCCTGTCTTGCTTTAGATCTAAAATTCTTTCATTTTCCTATCCATATAAATCTTCAGCATGTAGTTCTCTCAGAACACCCTCAAAAAATCCTCCCAGGTCAAACTTCAAGGTCTGGTGGTACTGCCTAGCACAGTTTTCCACCACTAGTATGCGGGACCTTGCAATAGCGAGACTACATAATTGAATCTTTCATCTACTTCACAATCCATCTGATCAAACACTCTTTCCGTTCTCTCTAACCACCTTTCTACCTCTGCTAGGTCTGTACTTCCGTAGAAGTCTACAACCCCCTACTTTCTCAGCTTATCCTATCTTCTTCCTCCCTTTCCAGAATTCTCGGAGGAATTTAAGCAAACTAAAGTATAGGAAACTCTAAATTGGGTCCTACAGACTCCATGTCAGCTGACTCTCCAATTTGATCTCCTATGGAAGATGACCTATAATAAACAAAAATGTGATCACTATTTGAATATCTCACTATTTATCATATTTCAACTCATATTTGTCCCTAAAGATGCTAAACCATGCTCTGATACCAAAAATGCAACATCCCACTGCTATAGAGTATATACCCGAACATCCAAAGACAATCAAGTACACAACCTATGATAATGGTATGTTAGAGCAAAAACAAATCCTACCTACACATGGCATCAACTAATATCATTTAAAAGTCGGCAAATTTTAAAACCATTCATTCACAAAGTTTACATTGTTTCCATTAGACAAATATTTACAAAACCTCATAAGGGTTCTAGCAAAAACTACAGAATACAAAAATACAACTCTTCTGATGTCAGTTGAAAGACCTCTGAGCCATAACCTAATCCAAAAGGGTCTTTAGTCCTGTCTAAAGAACTAGGTCTCCTGTCTCGTGCCTGAAAAACCACGTTGCAATTTTTGATGAGTTTTGCAAACTCAATGAGTGAACTATCATTGATGATTTCATCGGATTCACATACACAAATCACATATTTCGCAATATTCATTCAAATCATATATACATTCCAGATATTCACACAACATGGTATATCATATAATCACATAATTCACATAGCCAAGTATAACAAATAGTTCAAATCAATTTATCATTCATTTCAGCTTTGCAAAATCATTCAATGAAATTCAGTCTTATAATGTTATATGCATGAGACTCACATTCTTTCTTATTGTTGTGACCAAGTGCCTATCACATGTACAAATATTGTCCCATTGGGCTCAGTCAGAATAAAATCACAGAGCATAGATCTACGTGTAGAATCATATATCACGAAGCAAAGCTCTACGTGCAAGCGCTTGATACTGGCTAATCCGGTCATAATGCCTTTATCTGAGCGTGCATTTTATGTAATGCATCAATTCAAAATTTATCATGTATCACAATCATTGATAAAGCATAGTCAGAATTTTCATAATCATCGGACCTAAGTCTGACATTCAAATTTTGTTGAGAATTCACATAGCATAATACAATTAGAATTATCAAACAAATCAGAACACTTCCAATCCCAGCTCAAAAGTCACTCTAAATCAATATTCCAAACATGCAGAATCATCACACATTCAAGGTGGAAACTTGAAAGATTTCAACTAGGACAACATGGTAACTATATTCTGATTCTCTACTTAATTTTATGAGGGTGAAGCACAAATTATTGGTGCAACAATCAAACATGAACACAAACAAACATAGGGGGGTATAAGGAGGAGTGTTTCGGTGGTGTTTGAGAGGAAGGAAAGAGAAATGGCCATAGTTGGAGTTGCTCCTGCTGAAACTTACACCTAAGGTGTTAGGTGTCATCCAATGGAATGGCCATATGTCTTATGGCATGTTCAGCACTTATCAAGCATAGGTGCTGCCAAATGTCTTCATTAAAGCTCCGTCACATGTCATTTAATTACAGTAGTCACTTGGCCATTTATCAATGCCATTTTTCATCAACTTACTAGCCCATTTGTCACACAATGATCGATCCATTTGTCAATTCATTACTAGTCCATTTATCCCCAATTTAACTATGCCAAATGTGTCACTCAATCATAGGCTAAATCATTCAAATTTTTCATGCATCAATTTATCCTACCACTTGGTGTTTGCCCTAGTCCAAATGTACCCCAAATTTTCGGAATTTCCTAAAATTCACCAAAATTTTCGAAACAACAAGTAGCAACACCAAATCAGTTTTTAACACATTTAAACCTTAATTCTCAATATAATCACATTTATAAATCAATTATACTCGAAAAATGTCAATGAATGCATGTAAGATCATATTCATGTGCAATAATCAAAATTCTCATGTATGTGCAAAAATATGCAAAGCATGATATGTATTTTCTAATTTTTCATAATTCACTATTCTCGCCTTAACATGGGTAATGGGATGTTACTGTCGCGGGGTAAGATAAAGATCGACTAACATCTATCTTTGCCCTATCGACTTCAATTCCTTTAGCAGAGACATTATAACCCAAAATTATGCATTGATCAACCATGAAATGACACTTTTCATAATTTAAAACCAAATTAGTTTCAATGCAACGTTTTAGCACTTTTTTAAGGTTGACACTGCATGTTTCAAAAGATTCCCCATTGACAGTGAAATCATTTACAAACATTTCCATGCAATTTTCCACAAGATTAGAGAAAATACATACCATACACCTTTGAAACGTCGCAGGTATGTTACACAATCCAAATGGCATTCTTTGGTAAGCAAAGGTGCCGAATGGACATGTAAAGGTTGTCTTCTCTTGATCCTTAGGTGCTACCAAAATATGGTGGTATCCTGAATAGCCATCTAAACAACAATAATGAGATTTACTTGCAAGTCTTTCAAGCATTTGATCGATAAATGGAAGCGAAAAATGATCTTTTCTAGTAACTGAATTAAGCTTCCTATAATCTATGCATACCCTCCAACCATTTTGAACACGAGTTGGTATTAACTCACCATCGCTATTTTCAATCACAGTCACACCAGTTTTCTTCGAAACTACCTGGACCGGACTTACCCAACTGCTATCCGAAATTGGATAAATAATGCTTGTATCAAAAAGCTTCAAAATCTCTTTCTTCACCACTTCCATCATGGGTGGATTTAGACAACGTTGGGGTTGCCTCACTTCCTTCGCTTCATCTTCCATCAAAATTCAATACAAGCAAATAGTGAGACTAATACCTTTCAAATTAGCCACTGTCCAATCAAAAGCTTCTTTATTCTCCTTCAACATGTTAATCAAGTGGCTTTCCTGCAAAACGTAAGTTGATTAGAAATAATAATAGGCAATATATCTTTCTCACCTAAAAAGATGTACTTCAAATGACTAGGCAAACTCTTCAACTCCAATGTTGGTGGTTTGATTAATGACGGTAGCAACTTGTCCACACTTTCGGACATTTCCACGGACGTGAGCTGCTAGAGGAGTGATTCGGTGGTCTCCACTTGGTGGAATAACGTTTCCATTTTGTCATTAAGCAATACTAAATCCTTCCTTTCATTCCACTGTGACATTTCTTCTATTTCAACGGCTGTTTCAAATTCATCTTTGTCATTCAAAATCAAATTTTCTTGCACCCATGTGTCAATAAAATCCACAGAAACAATAGGTTATTCATCATCCAAAATTTTAATTGTATTGTAAATATTAAACTTAAGTAATTCACCGTCAAATTTCATTGTTAAAGATCCATCATAAACATCTATGTTTGTTCTAGTAGTTTTTAAGAACGACCTTCCGAATAATATCAGAGTGGAAGAAGATGTATCATCGATGCCCATCTGTAAAATATAAAAATCAGTTGAAAAAAGCATATTCTCTACTTGAACCAAGACATCTTCTAACGCACCCTTCGGATAAGCATTTGAACGATCTGCTAATTGAATCACTACATTGGTTTCTTTAAGAGGTCCAACATTTAAAGATTTATAAACATCATACGGCATGACATTTATGGACGCACCTAAATTTAACATAGCTCTTTCAATCCGCAAATCACCAATTTGGCATGGGATAGTAAACATACCTGGGTCTTGACATTTGGGTGGAAGCTTCTTCTTTTGTAAAATTGTTGAAACGTTCTCTCCTAATTTCACTTTCTCATCAAATTTTAATTTCCTCTTTCAAGTGCAAAACTCCTTAAGGAATTTAGCATACCGTGGAATATGTTTAACTACATCAAGGAGAGGAATATTTACTTGAACTTTTCAGAAAGTCTCACAAATTTCCTTCTCTTGCTCTTCCTTCTTTGCTTTGGCAAATCAACTCGGAAAAAGAGGCCGAATCACCATATTTTACAACTTGTTTTGCATCATTTCTAGTTGTGAAGGTACCTTTTGTGTGATTTTTTCTTCTACCTCTCTTCTGGAATTTTTTGGAAGTGGTTCTCGCAATTCCTTACTACTCCGCAATGTGATAGGCTTCGCACTTTGTTTGGGATTAGTCTCCAGTTGTGCTAGAAAATTTCCAGAAGTTCGCGCTTCCAATCAATTTATGGCTGTTGCCATTTAGCTAATTTGATTTTTGATATTTCTTTGTTTATTCTCAATATTTCTTTTTTGACTCTCAATATTTCGGATACTTGCTTCAGTACTCCACTGAAATGTCAAAGTGTTAGTAGCCAAAGATTGCACTATATCTTCCAAGGAAGTCTTACCTTCAGAATTGGATGTTGTATTTTTATTTTTCCGAGGCATATACTGTTGTCTATATTGCTGGAAATTCGTGGTCATTTGCTGCCCTTGAGGATTTCCATATCTCAAATTCGGGTGATATCGCCACGCCGGATTGTAGGTGTTGGAAAATGGGTCATACTTCCTTTGACTCCATCCATCAAATCCTCCTATGACATTCAAATGTTTTGCATTTTCCTCCTACAAAATCAGACATACATCAGTAGAATGTCCTAACATTGAACATATTCCACATACCTTTGCATTTTCTTTCTTCGTAACCACCAATTATCGCACCAAAGAAGTAAGGTCATCCAATCTTTTCTCCAATGTGGTCATATTCACTTTATTCACACTTTTTGATCTATGCCCAGTACGTATTCCAAATTGTTGAGTGTTGGAAGTCATGTTCGCGATCAATTCCCTTGTGGCCATCGGCGTTTTGTCAACTAAGGCACCACCGCTTGCAGCGTTAATCATACTCCTATCTGAAAGCAAAAGTCCTTCTTAGAAATATTGAATCAATAGCTGGTTGGTTATTTGGTGATGTGGACAGCTAGCACAGAGTTTCTTAAATCTTTCCCAATACTTGTAGAGTGTTTCTCCCGAATGTTGTCGAATTCCACAAATTTCCTTTCAAATAGTGGCTGCTCTCGATGCTGAAAAATATTTCTCAAAGAAAAGCCTCTTCATTTCAGCCCATATTTGCACGTTTTCTCTGGGTAAATAGTACAACCAATCTTGAGCATCATCCTTGAGGGAAAATGGAAAAGCTCTTAGCTTAATCTGCTCTTCCTTCACATTCGTCAGCTTCATTCCCATGCAAACCATGTCAAATTCCTTCAAGTTTTTTTACGGATCTTCTCCCAGTAATCCCCTAAAAATTGGTAATAAATGAATTAGCCCAGATTTTAATTCAAAAGTATTGTTATCACCTAATTTTGGAAAGTTGATGCAGTGGGGCTGTTGTGCGTCCGTGGGCGCGACTAGTTCATAAAGAGTGCGGTTTGCTGCCATCTGTTCCATTTTCTACATTGGTTGCTACTGTTTCGTCTATTTCTGTAGCCTCTTTGTTGTCTTCTCGATCTCTGAATCAAATAACAATTGTGTTGTTTTATCTACTCATGTAACATACATATATCGTTGAGAAATTCCCCAACAATGGCACCAAAATTTGGTACTGCTGTCACCTGTAACTAAATTCAAAAAGAAACCAACTTCCGTTAATACAAATTAATGTAGTAGTAGTAGTAAGTGGATATCGTTCCCATGAGCAATGATTGTACAAGTTCAAAACTAAAATAAAGTAACAAAATTAGGGGGGGTTCAATTCACGACAATTTAAAGAAAAAGATGACAAAAATCGAAAATCAATAAAAGTAATTAGATACGAAAATTTAATAGAAAAACCCTGGTTTCAGGTCACCAATGCAATGGGTCAAATGAAATCTAGCATCAACTTAATATCAAACACAACTAGGCAGATAAAAGAGAATCAACAAGATCACAAGTGGACATATATGAGACTTCATATATTTA
>JANITX010000210.1:9498223-9520803 GCA_027564395.1 Erythroxylum ulei | reverse complement strand
TCAGAGCAAGAAAATATATGATTCGTTTCTGATGAGTTAGGCTCCGGAAATGGGACCCAACATGTGTGGTATCAGAGCAAGAAAAGGTATGATTCGTTTATGATGAGTTGGGCTTCGAAAACGGGACCCAACATTATGGACCAAATAAGTTAAATCTACTCACTTTCACCACTAACTCACCAAATTAGTGGGGAGTTGCCACTTCTTCTACTAATTATACTAAGATAGTAGATAATTATTGATAAGGATTATCATTTGTTTAAAACTCAAAGTGTCATAGATATATGCTAACACTCTTCAACCTAACTTTGGTAATCCCTAACTTAATGGGATCTTATCAATTTGTTATAATTAACTCACTTTTGTACTCTATAAATAATTGATACATTAATAAAAAACTATAAAAATCTATTGTTCATAAACATTGCTTCTTCATGGTATCAAAGTGCGTAAGTTGTCTCATAACCCATCTATTTTTGTGTAGCTTATGATTAAATTAATATGCAATCTATCATTTCATCGTCTTTATCATAACCTGTTTTGCCTTTTCACCTCAATGCAATAACTCACCTATCCTCAAATTAAACTCTACAAGCTGCCTATTAGGAAAAGCACAATTATTGCATCTACTTTATAATTATGGCCTACCAAACATATTGATGCTTCCTTATAACCACCACCAAAAGCACTTGAAAACATGCAGCCAAACTTTGCCTACACTTCCTGGTTTCAAGCAAATCAGCTTGTACTAAGTTGGATAATTGACTTTATTGCAGAAAGTTTCAATCTATAAATTGTTGGAGCACAACAAGCTTGGAAGAAGCTGACTGCAACATATACTTCAAGTTTGAAGCTGTAAGTTCGAACCATCAAATCATATTTTTATAAGATAAAGAAGGAGAACTTTGAATCCATTATAACCTATATGCACTTCGGGTTAAGGAAATGTATGATTAACTCGTTGCAACATCCAATTAAGGAGGATGATCATGTGCAATTCATAAAAAATGGCCTTAGTCTAGTACACAAACCATTTATTGTTCCTTAAATAATCATCTTAATGATTTGTATTTTGGTGATTCATATGTCCTACTTTTAAGTGAATAAACTAATATTGTAGCTAAAACTAGTCCAACATACTTGTCTAAACCTACAAATTTCTATACTTCAAATAAAGAGGTGACTATTGAGGAAGAAGTCATGGTGGTCATGGCAATCTTGGTGGTAGAAACTTCTTCAATCATTAACCCAATCAAACAATTCCTCAAAATACACTAGCAATATACCATAATTGTCATGGCATTGACCACATACCTCCCTATTGTCTTCCAAAAATATATGAAGGAAACTTGTAACCTCAAACCTAAACCATCTAGTCACATTCCACGTCCTTTCTACTAACTAAATCTTGATAGATATTAAACACTAATGCTACTTATCGTTTAACTCTTGATCTTGATAATTTGAAACTTCATAGCGAATATCATGGTCTTGATGAGATCAAAATTAGAGATGATAAAACACTCCTTATCTCTCATATTGGTAGTTTTATTTATTATGGTTTTGATTTTTCTTTTCAATTATAAGGCTTATTACATGTGCCTCTTGCTAGTGCTAATTTGTTATATGTCTCCGCTTTCACTAGAAGTAGTAATGTTTCTAATGAATTTATCCAATATTATTTTCTTATTCATCATGTTACCATGAGATCAATCATGTAACTTGTCAAGCTTGATAAAGGTTTCTATCCTCTATCTTTGACATATTAATCACTTGCCACTAATTCTAAACATGCATATCTTTCTAGCTTGTAAAAATAGCATTCATGTCTTAGTCATGCCAATCTTTACAATATTTGTCACTTATTGAGCCAGTCTAATATTTTTGCTTCATCAAATAAATTACCTACTTTATATCATGCTTGTTCAATTATTAAAAGTCCCAAGTTACCTTTCCTGGTCTCATGTTGTTTTGCATAAGGGCTTTTAGATTTAATTTGTTATGATGTTTAAGGGCCATCATAAACATTATGTATTAACGGAAAATGTTATTATGTTTTTTATGATCATTTCATTAAATAATGTTGGATTTTCTTCATTCAATAAATATTGTTGGATTTTCTTCCTTATTTATAAATTTGAAGTTCTAAATGCATTCATCAAATTTAAACATGTCGTTAAAAAGTTCTTTGGTAGACAAAATAAACAATTTCAATCTTATTAAAGGGTAAGTACCAAGCTTTATCCAATTATCTTTCCAAAAATGGTATCTCATATTTTAGGTTACATCCTTATACACTAGAACAAAATGGTTGTGACAAACATAAACACTGTGATATAGTTGAAAATAGGTTATCTTTATTAAATCATGCTTCTATTCTATATGAATTCTAAACTTGTGATTTTGATTCAAGTATTTATATTATTAACATATTGCCTATTCATATTTTAAACAACTGAAGCCCATACTTCAAATTGCTCAAAAGTCAACCTAATCCTTATGAGCTTAAAATCTTTGGTTATTTGTGTTATCCATTGCTATGTTCCTATGCTTCAAATGAGTTTTGCACATGCTCCACTAAGTGTGTCTTTCTTGCCTACAACAAACTTCATAAATGATATTATTGTTTTAATTTATCTACTAAGCAAGTTTTATTCTCACGTCATATGGTGTTTGATGAACAAATTTTCCTTTTAAAGATGACGATGCAAGTCCATATGTCCAAGAGTCCACTCCATATACAATATTCCTTCCATAATCACCATTAAATAAAAATGTCCCATATTTTACCCAATTCGATAACCAACAAAACATTCAACACTTCCATTCTATTAACTACACCACCAACCACTATGAGTCACTAACCATGACTTGCCCTTCATTAATATCTAATGTTTCTCTTACTGTCGATTTCACCAAATCTTCGATAACAGTTTTTGATTCTAGTTCCAATTATTCTTAAGCTTAGAGACATCATCCTATAATTACAAGGTCTCAAACTGGTTCTCTCAAACTAAGAGTTTTCTTATCTATTTCCTCCTATTCTGATAAGCCTAGTTGTTTCTCCTAGTAATTAAACAAATTGAACGATGTAGAGTTATGGCTAATGAATTTGATTCTTTAATTGTTAATTATAATTGGGACTTGGTGCCATTTTATGATCAATAAAAATTATCGAATGTGTTCATAAATAAATACCACATAGATGGTACAATTGATAGATATGATATTAATTACCATGATACATATCACCTAGTTATTAAGCCAATTATTGTGCATATGATTCTTAGTTTTACCATATCATGTAGCTAGTCCATTAAATGATTGGACATCTCCAACACATTCCTATATGGCAACTTGGAGGAAGATGGTTATCTTTAACAATTGTAAATTTTTGTTGATCAAAGTCATCCTACACAAGTTTACAAACTATAAGATTAATTGTACAATCTCAAACAGACACCTCACAGTGCTATAAACGTCTTACAATATCATAACTCAAGCTTAGATTTAAGATTTCGAAGATTGACTCCTCTCTTTTTCACTTCACTAATGACGAAGTTTAGTTATATTGTCTCATTTATGTTGATGATATTATTTTAATTGGTACTCACTCAAAGGCAATAGAATCTCTTATTAAACAATTAAGTTTTGAATTTAAAATAAAAGATCTTAGCTAGTTGTGTTATTTCTTAAGCATGGAGGATACTTGAACATAATTAAAACTGTTGTTCGATAATTCTAAATACATTCGTGATTTAGCACATCAGGAAGTTCAAAGATTAAGCCCTCTGCCTTCTATAGGAATTCATTTGAAGATGCTCATTTATATTGTTGTATTATTAGAGGTTTGCAATATTTATCATTAATGAGACCTGATATTTCTTTTTCTGTCAATAACAAAGTATTTTAGTTTATACATGCTCCTAAAGACATTCACTATTCAACAATAAAACACATATTTCGTTACCTTAAAAGGACTATGCATCATGGTTTGCTCATCTTTAAATCTTCCTCCTTTACCATTAGTGTTTATACTGATTCAGAATGGGTATGTTGTATCGATAAAAGAAAGTCGACAACATTTTTTGCAATAGTCTTGGGATGCAATCTAATTATTGGAGCTTTCACAAGCAATGCATAGTCTCTTGTTCATCTATAGAACTAGAATATCCAACACTTACAACTTCAGTTTAAGAAATTCATTGGCTATGTTCCTTACTCAATAAGTTACATGCATCAACTAACGATAATCCCAACTGGTATGTAACAATTTAAATGTCGGATACTTGGCTACTACTCATATTTTTCACTAACCCTCGAAACACTTAGAGATTGATTATCACTTTGTTTGGGACAAAGTTTCCATAAAGGCATTATGTGTGAATCAACAATTGACCAACTTGTTGATCCTCTCACAAAGACATTATTAAAACATCGATTTATTGCTTTAAGACATAAGTTGACCGATATTGCATTCCATGATTAACTTACGAAAGGGTGATAAGGATTATCATCTATTTGAAATTCAAAGCATAATAAATAAATGTTAATAATGTTCTAGCTAACTAGGTAACCCCTAGTCTAATGAGATCTCATCAATTTGTTGTAACTAACTCACTATTATACTCTATAAATAATTGGTACATTAATAAGAGAAATACCAAAAGCCATTATTCACAAACATTATTTCTTTAGTTGCCCACTTTAGCTCAGTAGCTCGTCTTTTACATATGAGATTAATGTTTGGAAGTTGTCAATCCATCTTCACAACATCCAACCTACTTTCCCATGACTTAAAGAAATGCTCCCACTTTGTTAGGTAGTGCTCCCACTTTCTTAGGCCATTAGTTACAAGTTCTTGTTATGTGTTCTCACATCATCAAATCTTAAAGTTAAGTACCTTAATAGCCTTAGGTTTAGCTATCCCAAGCAATTTTTTTGTATATTCTATGCAAGTACGTTCATATCGTAGTCCCATTGCTCCATAACCTAGGTTAGCAATAATATGAGTAAGAAACTTTGCATGTTTACATACTGTTTGACCTTCTCATCAAAATTAAGTTCCTTTATGCATCCTCAAACTTAGTTGTACCTTTCATCTTTGGTCTCATATTTTACTATTACCTCTCATTGAATATTTTTGTCAATATACACCATTGCATGCTAATGCATTCCAATTCTTGAACTTCCATAAAAAATGACAGTTTTGTGTCACCTACGTATAGTTTTTTTCTTTGTTTTATAGTCAACATGCAACCTTTGTATTAACCTGAGTGTCAAGCATCAACAACACTGGCACAATTATGCAAATTGGAATTAAAGGTCTAATAAACCACCTACATTAGAAAAAATTAATTTACTTGTTAAAATAATTTGCAAAAATTCCTCTATAAGTGATTCTCTTATAATCTCCTTAGCCAAAAATTTTAAGTTTAACAAACCACCTCCATTAGAAAAACTCAGTATCCTCGTCAATATAATCCATGGAAACTCCTTTGCATATGATTCTCTTAAAGACTCTTTAGCCAAAAGTTACATCGGTTTTATATTTCTTTAGATGTTCATTCATAAAGCCCACTGTGCCCAATATTAGAATATTTGTTAGGGAAGACTTCTTCTATTGATTCTTCAACTTCTTTTCCTAAATCTTTTGCAATCTTGGATTTAATTAACGCTTCACCCACCTTCCATTTTAGGCATTCATGAGAAAATTTTGGCCCTTCATAAATGAAAAAAGCAATATTCAATTTTGATTGTTTCCTTGACTTATAGTGAGAAGTTTTACATATCTTCTCATTACCTTTTTTCCAAAACATTCTAAGTTCCACTATTATCCTTTCTCATTGTTGATTTGAATGGGTGGTGGCATTTTATAGATCCACCAAGACATTTGTAATTGCTATTATGCTAGGGCACTCTTTCATGTTTTGTCTCTAAAATTCTATTTGTGTTCACCATTGTAAACCACTTATAAAGTTGAACAACTTGTCCTTCTCTGACATGTTTTGCATATCCAGCATTAAACATGTGGATTTTCTCACATACACCTACACTAACTCATACTATTGTAAAGCTTCACTCACGAATCATGAAGTGTTGTTAGGGAGGCATTGATATATTATCTCCTTTTTTATCCTCTCTTAAGTATCGACAGGAAATCTACTTTCATTAATAGTATTAGAGATCTATGTACATCATTGTAATCGATACCTTCCCCGAATGGGACACATTTTATCACTACAAAGTATTGTTCCATGTCTTAACATAAAATTTTCAAGAACCTTGACACTTTGTTTGTCATTGAAAACTTGAAGTGCATCATATTTTCACCAAATTTCTCTCTAATTGGACTTTCAATTCTTGCTTAAACATAGCACGTTTAAGTATCAACAAGCTATATCTCTTCTCTTCGTAACATTTCAATTATTCATTGAGTGCTCTTTTTATCTCTAAAAGCTCAATCTAGATCTTTTAATCGTTCTAAGAAAGGAAATACACTCTCTTTTATTGGGCCTAGAGGACCAATGGTTGCCTATGTTCTACTAATTATTTTTGTAAGACTACTTATGCCAGTCATTTCTCACCAACAATGAAGAACTCCTCACCAAGCTCTAATCCCAATTATCCTATTGGAGTTTTGGTACCATCGTTAAGCAATTAACTCCGATACTCGTTACATGGGAACATTTTTTGGCTCAATAGAATTAAAGTAAATTTACCAAAGTCGTTATGCAATAGTTAAGTTTAAGTCCATCAAAGCTTAACTTAACCTTTTCTTGAGATTGTAACCAATAAACTTGTTTATGTTTAAACACTTTACATTACTCGTATTTAAGTGCTTTACTCATATTTTTAACACATAATTTTTTATATAGATCAATCAAATAAACAAACAAGAGAGATATGACAAAGCCATCCATTTTGATATATTTATAAATAAGCAATACAAGCAATTCAGTTTGCTTCTAACTTGAAGAACTCCACAACAATATCACTTAGAAACTCCCTACTTGAAGCTCTCATAAGAACTTTCTCTTAAAGTTCTCAACACTGTGTCAGGTAACTGAATGTGCCATGTTACTTCCAAATGAACTACAAATGATGCCTTTATATAAGCTTATAAGAAGTTAAGTATCAAGTAAGTTAAAACTACCTATTTTCGACATTAACCCACCAAATTAGTAGGGAATTGTTACTTCTTCCACTAACTCCACCAAGTTAACAGGGATTTTTCTACCTTAAACTACTAACTCCTCTTTTTTACATAAGATAAGTATTTAAAGGATGTCAATCCATTGTCATATCTCCCCAACCCACTTTCCACTACTTGAAGAAGTATTCCCACTTTATAAGGTAGTGCTCTCGTTTTTTTAGGTCAGCACTTGCATGTTCTTGTCATATGCTGTCATATTATCGTATCTTGAAACCAAGTAACTTGTTGAGCTTTGGGTTTATCCATCCTGAATCATATTTGTGCATGGTTCATCCAAGCACGTCTATAGTGCAATCTCATTGCTCTATAAACTATGTTAGTAATAAGTTGAGCTGTCTTACAAATAAACTTTGCATATTTACATACCTTTCAACCTCCTCGTCGAAGTTAAATGTCTTCACGAATTCACGTACTTAATAAGACTTAGTTGTACCTTTCATATTTGGTCTCACATTCAAATCTTACCTCTTATTAAAGGTTTTCATCAATGTGCACCATTACATGCCAACGCTCGCCTATTCTCAATCTTTCTTCAGTAATATTTGCTTTATCTTGCCTACTTGCAGATCTTTGTCTTGTTCCATTGTCAACATCTTTATGTTAACTTGAGTGCTAAGCATTAACCAAAGCTTGTCAACACTTTCACAATTCTATAACTTGAACTTAAAGGTCTAACAATTACCATCCATTTGACACTAGGTTTTGGTCATCTCTTTTTAGTTTTTTATTTAGTTAATAGAACTCATCTAAACTATAAATTATATCAAATCCTATTATCGAGAGTTCATATACATTTATACATGGTTGAACATGCAAATCTAACACTACTTGTACTTCGCCATCTTATATAGATAGATATTAGATGACCAAGTACTCAATCTTCGAAGGATTTATAGTATGAACTTGTCATGCATTTGCTATATTATATAGGTAGACATAGGAGGGTAAGTAGTCATAGTATCAACTCATAATAAAGTATGAGATCGATAAAATTATTCACCTACGAATATTTTGAGGGGTAAGACAGTAACAGGCCAGCTTGATGTAGGGAATTTCAAATAACGCCTGCCCTGAATACCTTCTTTAATAGTCTCCAACTTCACTTCCATTTAGTCTTACCAAATTCACTTTAGCCTGAGCCCAGGGTACTAGATTAGATATGCAATTTCCAATCTATGAAAAAACTTTCATGAAAAATTTCAATCACATCAAAAGAACATAATTTTAAGGGAAAGTTGATTATTGAAATTATCTTGCCGTTGGGTGATATTTCTTTGGTTTCATATGCTAGGTAGCTTTGAGATTTTGGTTGTCTTGAATCGTTGACAATGATTATTATTATTTTATGTTAGGAAGAAAAAAATAAACAACAAAAGAAGGCAATACAAAATTTCGGAAAATTAAAATAAAGTTGCTTTGTCATCCATGGACAAAGCATTAGTGCAAGTAAGTGAGCATGGAAGTCCAAATTAAAGCATAGAAGTAAGTAGGATATCCATTTTCCAACAAACCGTAGTTGGAGAATGAATATTGAAGTAACCTACGAAGCATCCTAATTACAAACCAAACACATAGGCTTATAGCCTTATACATATAATGATTATCTTCAGTTTATCTCCAGCAAACGTCCAAGACAGAGAGTAGAGATAGAAATTTGGCAGAGATTGGAGAAGAGAAGGGACTAATGAGGATGACTACCTACGACCTAACCATGGTTGGTGAGTTAGTGGAGAAGAACCCAGTGGGAACCAAAATATATCCCTAGGGTTTGCATGCATGTGCTATGACCTCCATATCCATTCATGGAGCTCTTAGCTTGATATTTAACTAAAAAATGCTTAATGCAAGCTACGAACACTACCCCTCCTAATTGTATTCTAAATTCGGCTAAACTCCCATGTTTAGCCAGAACGAAATTTACAAGTGATTTATGAGAGAAAAACAAAGATGTGGTTTAAGACTTCTTCCCTTGACCTAAGGGGAGATTTCTAGTCAAAACACATCAAGATTTTCAGAAGTAAAAAAAAAAAAGAGTAACCGAAAAGCATTTTAAAGAAACATGACTGCATGGTCCTAGTTCTATAACCCTAAGACTAGCTAGCTAGATGTTAATGCACAAAAAGAACATTGGACATTCCAAGTGCCCAATGTTATTTTTTCCCCTAAAAACTTCCTCTCGATGAGGTGATTGATTAGTCTTTTTTGGAGGGATTAGCCATTTAAAAACAAGTACTGGAACTGAAAGTTTTCTTGTTGAAATGTACATTTTCGCAAATCATTTTTGAGTTGATTAGCCTTCCCTAGGCAAAAATTTACAAAACGTTTTTTTTTTTCACTTAGCCTTTCCAGGGCCACAGGGGAAAAAAAAAACTTTTTTCCCAACCAAGCTAACTCAATAGCTTTGAGTTGGTGATTATACATACAATACAAGTGATTTATCTGGTTCTTTTCATGGAACCGTTTTGATGAAAAGATATGCACGAGAAAAAAAATGCATGATTCTCCCCAATTCTCGGGGAGTGGTCGTTTATGACCCCTATGGAGGGCATGTATGTGTGCAAAAAGCCCAAGAACCAAGCATGGGCTTAGGTTAGGAAGAGATTAACCATGGTTAGGCCGAAGGTTGTCGAGACCTCAAAAGGAAGGTGCTGAAGGAAGCATACATACGATTGGCTAGACTTGAAAGTTTCTCTAGCGATGAGGAATTGGTGGGGCATGAAGGGCCATTGTCACGCCTGTGGCACAGCAAAACACACTGTCAAAGATATTAGTACTCTTTCCACTACAAAACAACCTAAGAGTAAGGTTAACACATGTAAAAACATTATTAATTAAAGCTACATATTTATGGTGCTAGAAGAGGAGATCGTTACTTTGTGTAACTTGAAATACTTTTTGAAGGTAAAAAAGAAAAGCAAAGAATAGTAACAATTTACCTGATGGTAAAGCTGCAGTTGGTGCAAGAGACATGGGTGTTCCATAATGCTGAGGGTAGCCACCAGTTGAGTTAATGGGGGAGTACTGAAATAGTTGGTGTGGATACTGGACTCCATAGCTCTGTCCAGAAGCATAGCTTGTGGCTCCTCCGCTTCCTTCACCGAACTGAAGATAAGGGTAATAAGCAGCTGCAGCGCCAGTCATCATTCCGCCTGGTCCAGTCCCATACAATTGATACTGTGCAGCTGCTCCCCCATACACGCTGTAGTAGCTCTGCAACATGGTTAAATTCACATTGAATACGTACGTTTGAGTAACTAACACTTGCAGTTTAATTAGGAGATTGCATTTAAGAGAATGCATATGTATATGGAATATGTTACTTCTCATATTTCTATGAAATCTGTATGTATGTGAACAGAATGGACCCCCACCAATATGATCGAATTAATAAACGAGTCAAAACGAGTCAAAGTAAGTAGTATAGACCACCAGCTGTTAGCTTGCTTTTCCACCATTTGTGTCAGTACTCCTTACTCTTTCCAGATTAAAAAAAAACTCAAATTGGATCCCTCTCTGGTTAATAATTTTATTGGTAACTGATGGTAATAGCTAAATGCAAAGCTTTAAAGAGTAATCTTGTCACCGGCATTAAAGATTTCGTAAAGTTGATGTGAAGACAATGGGGATAAATTGCAGAATATTGAGTGCGTAAATAAGTGCAAAAGCTGGTTAAACTCGACGGGTATTGAGGTATTCATTATTCCATAGTTATCAGATGTAGATTGTTAGATAAATAATGGTAAAGAAAAGTTATTTTACAAATTTATCCTCACAAATTGAGTTATTAGAATGTGATTAAATGAGGGTAATTGATAATTCTATTGAATTGCCTGATAATGCAGTATAAGAACTTGCGAAAAATCGATTACCTTAATTACCATTCTATGTCATAAACAAGTCGGTTGTTGCCTTGGCATAGTTTAGCTTTGCCCCTTGAATCAATGGTGATGCCATAGAGGATAAGAAGAAGAAGAAAGAAGGAGGAGTTTTCGTCTGTAGACATTATATTTCTTAACGTCTATGGAATATACTGTTGAACATATTGATTGTATGATTATCAAGGATTTTTGCTTATGATCAGTTAAGCCTAATTAGTTGCTTTTAGTGAAAGCTGTTTGGAAAAGGAGAAAAAAGAAAAAAAGAATCTTTGAAGAGTGAAAAGAAAGGTGAAAAGTCAGTGTCTGCGAAAAAGCATGGCCATGTATGATATGCTTCAAAACGCATCCTAAGATGTAGTGTGCCAAAAGCAAAGCAAAAGAAAAGGAGAAATTTGTACAAACCGTCGGGTAACTGTAGTCTGGAGAGTATGAAGAGTACCTGCAGACATGAAATTTTCCAAAAAGCAAAATGATAAATGTTTTGAATCTTCTAAAATAAGTATAGTAAAAACCAAAGCGGGTGCTACTAAAAATGGAACTGATCCCAGAAATGAACGATTCATGTAAATGTTCCTGTAAGTAAAACAAACTTACTATCAACTTTTTATACCATCTACCTTAAAATTTGAAGAAAACAAGAGAATGTGAGGCCCATGCCATGTTTGTCAGTACCAACGCAGAAAATGATGAGAAAAATGGAATAATTAGCTAGTAAACCCTAATGGAAAAGGCACAAGCTTGCATGCATGGAAAATCATATATGGTCACATTCATAAGAGAGACAGAGAGAGAGAGCTTGACGGACATGACGGGCACGTGATTGTGTCTGTATTGGGCGAAATGCATTATGCGTATGATATGATGCGTAATTTAGATGGTCGACATCTTATAGTTGAACAAAGTCCGCCATGGACATGTGTGTCTGTCTTTAGAGAGAGAGGGAGGGAGGAATTAGCATGTGAATAGACACAGTGAGTCCATGATGATGGAAAAAGAATAAACAAGTGAATGGTTCCTATTCAGCTTCACTTTAAGAGAGAGAGAGAGAGAGAAGATGCGGAAGAAGTGGGGTGACAGATAAGTGAGGCGTGCGTGGTTGACAACCCTAGTTTGATGGGTTGGGTATGCGTGAGTTGGCAAATGCACGTGCATGCAGTATTATCCCATATTTATATAGAAAAAGAAGAAAAGAAGTGAATACCCATAGACATTGTAAGGAATGCCTTGTTGGATGGCATAATGAGGGAAGGATGCTGGTGTAGGAAAAGCTGTTCCCACTCCTCCTCCAAATCCTGTCTGATATGAGTTCATTACCCTCAAGTTCCTGCCTCCTGCGGTTGCTCCTCCTCCACCTTCACCCACAACACATCCATTTTTTGTTTAATCATTACCCTCGTAACCTCTACTTTTTTGTTTTCATAACAAGAAAGAAACATCATTTATTAGGGTTTTGACGAGAGATTTATATAAATTTCTGATACCAAAAGAAAAGAATACGATACATGCAATAGCATTCAGTGGTATATAGTTTATGAGATGCATGATGAAGATATGTCTCAATCTTTTAACTGGAGTTTAATAAATTGTTATCTCATTTCTCGTAAAAACTATATTGATTTTGTCTGCAACGGAAGGACAAGTTATCCATTTGATAGTTGCATCGATTTAGTGCATTACTGTGCACGTATTTTCAAAACTCCGACCAAGAAAAAGAAAAGAGAACTTTCCCAATAAGGAGGAATATTCATGCTGCATTTCGGTTTTTGACTGTGAATATGTTTTGTTCAAAACAGAATATTTCTGGTCCACTATCATCTTCTTAGGGTAAAAATCTTGTTTTTAATTATCTCCGAATATCCGTTAACTCTAGACATGGCTTGATGAATCAGAAATTGGTAGCTGGATTATGAGAAGTTAAATAAAAAAGCATCTTTACACAGTGAAAGCGATTATCTTTTTTTGAATAACTTGTACATTTCAGAACATCTTATAGATCTGAATTGTGCTATAAATCCAAAACTTGTTTTTAAGTTATTGGATAAGAACTTCAATTGCAAGAAATAATGTAGAGATTGAACACAAGAAAGTAAAGAAAAATGAGTTTATATATATACCATGCTTTGGAGTAGAGGGTTTAGATCTCTGAACACCTAAAGATGCAAGATTGCAATTTGCCCTTCTACCATCTATCACCGGAGCAGCATCAACACATGCCCTCATGGCGGCTTCTGGTTCCCTAAAAGTTACCTGATAGCAAAGAACACATTTCCCCAAAATTAACAACCATGACAAGAAAGCACACACAACAAAGCGTGAAAGCGAGTGATATACAAATTGTTATGATTCTGTACTGAATTTCATAGTTTTCATGCAAGTTCTGTTATGGATCTTTCTAACCCACCAAGATCTAGTGGTAATAGATACAAGAAAATAACATGAGCAAAAAAGAACCAGAGATCATTGCTTGCTACTAAATAAAACAAAATTGCAAGAAATTGCATACAAATCCATAGCCTTTGGATCTGCCAGTGGCCTTATCGGTAATGACAACGGCTTCCAAGATCTCACCGAACTGTTCAAAGTACTTCTTCATGGTCTCTTTCTGGGTTTCCCAAGCCAACCCTCCAACAAACACCTTAGTGTAAGTTGTGTCACCAAACTGTCCTGCCAAATTTGCTGGAGTCATCTTAAAACTTCTTCCCTTTTTCTTCCCCGAAACCTTCTTCAAGCCAAAGTCAGCACCAACAAAACTTTCGTGTGTATTTGTCAAATACAGCACAAAGACCTAGCAAGCTAGCTATTTCTAGCACGAAAGTAAGCTACTTGGATATATAGATAGATCTGAGAATTAGATGACAAAGACGAGAAAGACCCAATACAGTTAGAGGGATCTTCTCTTTGATTGAGAGGTGAATTTTGTTGGTGGTGATGATATTGATGATCCAAGAGAGACAATTAGGTCAGAGACATGTAAAAGAGAGGGAAGAGAAAGCAAAAGCTAAGAGCAAAAGAAGGCTCTCTCACAATACGGACATAAATTATATATACAAACACGGTTAAACCCCACCTCTTTCTTTTACATTCTGGGACACATCATTGTCTCACGCGCCATGATTTTGCGTGTTTCACAAACTTGAATCATTCATCCGGTCATTATTCCTGTAGTAAGACAGTACACGCGCTTCTATGAAGGTGGGCCTGGTGTCTGTGGTATTATTGTGTCGTCCATAGCTGTACTTTCAATTATTTTAAGAGGGAAAACTAAATGACGATTTCACCCTTAAATACGTGTCATATTAACTACGTTACCGGACAGAAACAGGAAAGAGAGAACGAAAGCCCGTAGTGGCAAAAACGGAACGGAGGGGAAGAATATGAAAACGCCAACGGAGGGAAACAGAGAGATAAAATCACGCGGGAGGTCAACGGTCAAACTGTCTGTACAAAATTAGCTTGCTTTATGAAGTGGGAAGCATCATGCATGCTTGAGTTGTTTTTAACTTGTCTTCTTGCTACCCGATTCAAATCAATTAAGCAAAGCAAAATAACAGCAGTAACTAGTAAGAGTCATGACAGTAACTTCAAGTGAAATTATCACTAAAATATAAAATTAAGAGAGGTTCAGCAATACACAGTTCTATCTCTATCCTTATCCTTACTGATAAAGAGACTATCTTAATAATAATAATAACATATACAAAAACTAACGGATTAACTATTAATTTAGTGTCAAATTCAGTTTTTTTGTATCACTAAAAGAAATCAGTTATTTACCGACGAACTATACTGTCGGTAAACCCTCAAGTTCTGTCGGTAAAATAAATTACCGACAAAAATTAAAGACGGATAAAATTGTTAGTAAAAGGACCGTAGTTAAATTTACCGGCGGTGATATTCCGTCGGTAATTTACCAACAACCCAAAATATATTACCAATGGTCGATATTACGTCGGTAATTTTTATCGACGAAAAAATTAAAGGGCAGTTCTGTCGGTAAAAGTTCCAATTTATTTTTAATATGTCTATTTGAGCTTCAATTTCTAAAATTTTAATTTAACAATAAAAATATTTATTTAATTAAAAATAATGTGTAACTTGTTGTTAAGATTTTATTTTATTATATTTTGGATTGTAATATACTTTTTCCATGAGTTTTAATTACTTTGTGTGTGTGATAAACCTCTGAACACATATCCAATGATTGGGTTAAACTCTTCACCTGAGTACGGTGGTTTAGGGTTTTATTTGTGTGTTATATGTGAATTGTTTCAATGAATGAGCAAGACGACTAATGTAAAGAGAAAAGCCGAAATTTGAGACGAGAAACGTCTAAGATCAAATGGGTCATTTTGGCTGATTGACAAGATGCATGCATACCAATCATGTAAGAAAAGTAGTCATACATGCATATCTACAAGCTTGTCGATAAGTAATCATTAAGTAAACTAATTAAGTCACCAAAAAGCAATCAACTCCATACAAAATACAAGAAATTAAGAAAGTAGTGCAAGATTCTAACATTCCTTACCCTTGCATAGACCATGGATTAATTAGTTTCTGCAGCAACATGACCATCCATCGAGTGCTATATCTCTAACTAGTGAAATCAGTTGTATGCATGTATTAGATCAAAGTAGCTCTTTTTGTTAGTATGCCATTTTCCTTGACCGTGAACTTAGTAGATTAATAACAAAGGAATATGAACGCCAGCCAATATTTTCATAATGGCAGCTCGAAAATTTGGAAAAGAAAAAAAAAAAGTAGTACTAAGAATACTTTTCCTCTTTAAAACTCAAATACCGCCATTCGCAGACTATGACTAGTGTTATTAAAGTAGAAGCTAGGCATTCAACTATACGTGGCCAAACTTTGAACTTTAGCTTTCAAGATTAACAAACAAAAGTCAAACATGGTAATATAGAAAGTAGTACAATTTTGCAAATAAAATAGTAGAAAAGAAAATATAAAGTAGATTTATCAATGATTGCAAAATTCAACTAATTCGGTCGGTTTAATCTTAAAAATTTTGAACCGTTTAATTTTTTAGTTTGATTTTTAAATTTTCGGTTCGATTTACTTTAATAACTCTTGATCATAAAATCGATTAGTTTATTAATTAATTGGTTAATTTTTATAAATTAATAAGCTCTTATAAACTAAAATAAATCAATTAATTTTCATTTAACAATCTCTTTTTAAATTAAATTTTGAATATTTTGATAGGTAGGGAAAAAATTTAATCATATTTCAAATTCTTTAATTTTATATAATCTTTAGTTACGACCGTCTAATACCGATTGAACATTTTAACCCTTAAATCGTTTGTTTTACCGGTTTAACTTCTGATTCAATTTTTAAAATATTAATATTTATAGATAAATGATTTAATTATATATATATATATTCATCAACTAATTAATTGATCCCACTCAGCTATCAAATAGCTAATTCTCTTAAATAGAATGACCAGTGATCTTTTCAATACTATCTACCTAACGAGAGTAGAAATTAAATTTCCAAAGTTTGACAAAGAAAGTTGCTAGATTGATGATATGAATAGAGATATTTTGACCAATTTCTGTGGTTTCTACACAGTTCAAGTGGCTTGCAAAATACGAATTGATGATCAAGTGGAATGCATAAGGCCAACAGAAAGAAGAAAAAAACAAAAAAGATGAGGAACAATAACATTAAATATAAAACATTCTAAATTATGGATGGCGACAATTGCGAATCATGCATTATTAAACATATTAAAACGATATTCATTGCAACCAAACTTCACTCTCAGTACCAACTACCATCAAATCAAATAGTTGTAACCATTTGATAGTTACCAGTTAAATCCTTATGTGTCAGCTAACATTAATCATTTAATCACTTCCGATAACAACATTTGGTATAAATCTCGTTGACATATAGAGTTCGAGAAAATTCAATAATACGCGATCTTATTCTTAATTAATAGAAAGAATGTATAATTAGAATATTAAATGAATCAATTTTTTATTTTTAGTGAAAATTGAGAATAGATAAACTTTCTCTGGGACTTATTTTACCGACAAATTTTATCACCACTTTAGCTACTTTAACATTTTGGCCGATTATTCGGGATTTCCGATTATTCTCTTCTTTGACTATTATATTTGACGCATATATATATAATATAAACATTATGAATTATTTACGATCATGGAGTAATCCACATTGATGACCTTAATATGTTATAAAATTAATTGGATATTACCTAAATAAACTTTATCTTGTGTTCGCTCCTTGTCTATATTCTTGAATGTAGCCATAAGTGCGTGATATAATTTTTGTGATCTAGTATCTGTATGCATGGATGGCGTGAGGTCAGCGTATCAAACAAAAGAACAAGAAAACCGTGGGCTTGTATTTATGTGTTCGTGTTTTAATATATTTAAGGGGCTTTTGTTTAAAATATATTTGTAAAGGGCATGATTTCGGCAATAACGACATTTTAACTAGTACTGTTAGCAACCGTTCAATTGGTAGAGGAGGACTCTCCAAAGTAATATTTTAAAAATAAGACAAAAAGTTAAATCGGTAAGATAAAAAAATTTAAGGTTTAAAAGATTCGTTTGACATTAAAATATCATAAAATCGGCTGAATATTAAATAACACTAAAGAATTTAAAAAATGATTGAAATAGATTATTTTTATTTATTGAAATTTTTGAATTTTAATTAAAAAGAGGTTGTTAAATGAGAATTTATTTATTTATTTTAATTTATAAGAATTTATTAATCTACAAAAATTAACCGATTAATTAATTTTTAATAAGAAGAGTTATTAAAGTCGAACCGGAAAGTTAGATGATTAAATTTTTTTACGATTGAAATGACTAAATCGATTAAATTTTTTAATCATTGCTCCAAAGTGTTGGAGTCATGGATTGAGCATGCTTTTTAAGACTTACTACTTTAAGATCTTTAGATTTATTAGTAAGAATTTAGAGACGCCTAAGTTTCTTAATACTAGTTAGATGGAATTCATTGCATGGCTCTCCATATAGTGTATCTAAAATATGTAATTAAATTATTATATAATCTTAAGAATTTACTTAGTGCGCATTATTAATTTTTTCTTTAAAACAAAAGACAACTACAAGCAAATATTAGATTTAAGTGGATCTTATCTTGGATTATGCTAACTTTGCTTTGAATTATTAACTATACATCTTTTCATGTGATGTAATAAAAAGGTGCTTTATTTCCAAGGTAGTTGAATTAATTAGTGATTTTCCCTATACCTTTTATATATAAATATAAATATAAATATATCAAAAACAACAACGACAATAACATCTTAGTATGAATTCTACTAATATGTGAGAATTGAGGAAACTCAGGAGTACACAATCTACTCCTAATTATTAGAGAGTTTGTTTCTAATGAATCCACATAAGAAAAAAAAGTTTTTGAAAATGATTTGAAGAAAACAATAACTAAATACATAAAATAAATAACTACAAAAATGAAAAAAAAATCAAATCAAATCAAAAATAAAAAATCAAAATAAAGATAAAAGTAAGTAAATAAATAAACAAAAAAAAAGAAAACAAATAAGAAATTAAAAAATAGAGATGGAAATGGGTCAAGCTCTAGTTTGGACCTTAGGTAGCCGAGCTCGAGCCCGAGCCAGAACCTGACTTGACCTGATTTGACTTATTTTTATTTTTAAATTAAAATAAGAAACGACGTCATTTTCTCAAATTGACTTCGTTTTTGTGATAGGTGTCTAGCCTCAGGCCTAAATGTCATCTCTATTTAAAGAAAACAAAATAAATAGGTGAAATAACTTAAAAGGCAAGTTATATAAACAAAAGTATTTACGTTAAATACAAAACACAAGAATAGAATAAACGTATACAAAAGGCTTACGAAAAGGGAAGGACCTCTCTATGTATGGTCCTCTACCTTTATCGTAGTTCACAAAAGTTTTTATTAAGAATCAAGTCCTAGGTAAGTTATAGCAGGGTTATATCATTCCTGATCATCTCCCCTCAATTCTTTTTAGGTCTTCCTCTTCCTCCTATAGTCCTTAAGAACAATCTTCTTACATCTTATTATTGGTGGGTAGGAAGTCTCCTCTTAACTTGTCTAAACCACTTAAACCTTGTTTCTCTTAATTTATTATCAATGTTAGCCGCCCTAACTTGTCTCTTGCTACTATATTCCTGACTTTATCTCTTACTATAAAGTTGCAAATTCAATAAAGCATCCTCTTCTCTATCACCATTAACTTATGACTATGTACATGTTTAATAGGTCAACGTTGTACCCTATAAGACATAGACATCATAATTGCTAAATGATATAATTTACCTTTTAGCTTGAATAATATGTTCTTATCATATAGAATTTTTGAGGCACCCTTCCATTTAAGCCCCCTTGATTTAATACAGTGGACTATGTTGTCATTTATCTCCCTATTACTTTGGGTGATGAATTCAAGATATTTAAAACAATCTTTCTATGATATAACTTCTGTACCAATCTTGAACTCTATATCAAATGTAACCCTACGACCTGAAAAGTACTTTCTAAATACTCATTCTTAGTTCTGCTCATTTTAAACTCTTTTGACTCTAACGTATTCCTTCAAAGTTCTAGCTTGACATTAACACCCTCTTATGTTTCATCTACTAAAACAAGGTCATCATCAAACAACAAATAACAAGACACATCTCCTTGGATATTATTAATAAGATATCCATAACTATCGTAAACAGGAAAGGGATGTAGCCCGATATTAGTAGAAAAACGCTTTATATCTCCTTATGCATCCTTTATTTAGTCTTAATACTTTTATATACATATCCCTAGTAACCAATATATAGGACATAAGAACTCTTTTATCTTCTAAACACCTCGATATGACTTTCCTAGTTACCCTATCATAAGCCTTCTCTAAGTCAATAAAAACATGTGCAGGTCCCTTTGTCTGTTCATATTATATTGTATTAATCGTCTAAGGAGAAGGTGTATGGCTCCTATCGTGAACCTCCATGACATGAAATCAAATTGGTTCTTTAAGATAGATGCACCCTTTCTCACTCTCTTCTCAATCACCCTCTCCAATAACTTTATGATGTGATTGAGTAGTTTGATGCCTCAATAGTCGTTACAACTTTGGATGTCCCTTTTATTCTTGTAAAGAAGATTTAGTGTGTTAAGTCTCCACTCATCCGACATTTTAGTGGATTTGACGATCACATTAAAAAACTTGACTAACTAAGTAAAACCTTCTTCTCCTTGGCTCTTCCACATCTCTATAAGTGACTCATCAGGTCCTATTTCCCTTCCACTCTTCATTTCTTAAAGCTTCTTTAATTTCTTCTCTCATGATGTACTAGCAACAAATGAAGTTATGGTGTTTATCAGAAGCGTTAAGATCACCCAAGGAAATGTTATTATCTTTACCTTCATTAAAAAGGTTGTAAAAGTATCTCTTAAATCTTCTCTTGATATCATTTTCATATATGAACACCCATCACACATCCTTTATACAATAAACTTGATCCAAGTCCCTCGTTTTTTATTCTTTACCCCTCACTAACTTAAAAATATTCTTTTCTTTATCCTTAATTTTCAAACGTTGATATAAGTTCTTATAGAGAGGGTTTAATGTGCTAAGTCTCTACTTTTTCAACATTTTGGTGGACTTGAGGATTACATTAAAGTATTTGGTTAACCAAGTAAGACCCTTTTCTCTTGGACTAAGTGACTCATTAGGTCTTACTGCCCTTCCACTCTTCATCTTTATTAAAGCTCCTTAATTTCTTCTCTCATGATACGCTAGCAACAAGTGAAGCTATAGTATTTATCATAAATACTAAGATCACCCAAAAAAATGTTATTATCTCCTCCTTTATTAAAAAGGCTATAGAAGTATCTCAACATCTTCTCTTGATAACACTTTCATCTACGAGCACCCATCCTATTTCATCCTTTATACAATAAACTTAATACAAGTCCCTCGCCTTTTGTTACTTGGCTCTCACCAATTTAAAAATAATCTTCTCTATCTATAATTTTCAAACATTGTATAAGTTCTTGTAGGCTCTACTTTTGACCTCTAAGATTATCTTCTTCGCCTCTTTCTTTGCCAGCTCGTAAATCTCTCTATTAACTATCCTCTTTTCATTCGTATTACTATCAAATAAAACTTTATAGGCAACCTTCTTAATCTTCACTTTGCTTTAGATATCTTCATTCCTTTACCAAAATTCCTTCTTACTACCTTTAGGCCCTTTAAAAACTCCCAAGATCTCCATAATTGCATTCCTTAAAAGAGTTGGTGCTCCCTCCATATACAACTAGCATCTCCTTCAATTTCTATGCTTTTCTAGACATGACTCTATCCCAAAGTTGTTCCTATTGTCATATACTACAAAAATACTACTTTTTGATATTTATGTTTAGTTTAATAATAAAAAATATCTTCTACAAAAAATTTTATAATATCTTTGTAATAATAGTAAATTTTATTAGTTTGTTAATTTTTTAAAGTGTTAAAATGCTAAAATTTTGAATGGAAATCTTATAATAGTTACCCTGTAATGTGAGTTCTAAAATCCCTCATTTTTTACATATTACTAAATACCTATTCTTTTTTTGACTATTTAATTGAAGAGTTTTCATAAAAGTTATTGAACTTACGAAGTCTATATAGCAAACCATTCTTGGAGATTGGGATATGGGGTTCACTACAGGGCATAAAGGTAATATCATCATTATCATCAACAACACTCAATTACTTAAAGGTAATAATATTAGAAAAATTAATAAAAAATTATTAAAAAAGTAAAGTCAGAGTTTATTCCTTTTTTAATATTTTTATTATAGTTTTCTTTTTAAAAACATAGTAATAAAGCATGTTTGTTTGGATTTGTTATGATTTCCTGTTTTCAAAAATTAAAAAACTACAAATATTATAAAAGTACAAATTTGTTAATTTTTTTAATCTTACAACAATTAGTTTTCTGTTGTTTTTCATTTCTCCTACCATTCTTCTCTTCTCGTGACTTTCTTGCTTCATTTCTCCTATTGTTCTTGACATCTTCTTATTATCTTCTAAATCTCTTTATCTCTCCAATAACCATGTAACACCCACATACCCCCTAAAAGGATAGATGAATGCTACACAAAACAGTACAACAAATGAAAGCATACGAAAACTTCCAATAACAATTCAAGTAAACATAACATAGCACAACCTCGCTGAAAAATCCAAAACCAAACTGAAGAATCGTTGTTACAATCTTACAAACAAGTCCACATATACATATCAGATACAAGCCCAAAAGTCAAACCAACAATTTACATTATTTTCAAAACAACACTCAGACTCCATTGACCATTGTGATTGTCTTGTCCCAATCTTTATAAACGTCGCTCAGAACCTACACGGGACAAATCCACCGTGCTAAGCATATAGCTTAGTGAGTAATAACTAA
>JANITX010000210.1:9464010-9483389 GCA_027564395.1 Erythroxylum ulei | reverse complement strand
ATATGGACTATTTTGCAATTTTTAAAAAATTTAGGGACTATTTTATAAATTTAAAAAATATCCCGAAACGGTACCCGATACAGTTCCGTTCTAGAGCCCAATTCAGTACCAAGTTCGGTATGGTATTCATAACATTGCCCTTATGGCCTTAAAGCACACTAGCCAATGATTAGCATCAAGAAGCTATTTTAGACTAGGAAGGAGGTTTATAGGTTGAAACCATTATTGGTGCTTAGGCTATGATATTGTCCTCAGACTCTGGAGATTAATCCACGACTATGTCGGCAAAGGTTGTTACTAACAGGGGCCACGGGGGCTTTTTAGCCCACAAAAGAACGGATATCGAGCGGTGGAAGGAGGATAGTAGTGCAGGTAGGCACTTACAAGTGAAGGGCCTGCCTATAAACATGTTTTAGACATGCTTCTTTTATGAAGAAGATGTGGATGACTGAAATTAGTTCAATTGTTAAAAACTGCTTCGCTTAGCTTTTGCTTTATGGAAGGTTGCTTTTGGAAGCATGCTCTAAATTAACTATGTAATCATCATCCTTGTCATGGTTCCTTTGAACCAACTTTGAAATTATTCTTTTTTCTACTAATTAATCATATACTCTTAGTATTAATTAGTATAAAGATGGTATTAATAAACTTGGGAAAAGAAACAGTTCAACCAACTAAAGCACACTAATACCAACCCCATCACTTATATCTTCCTCTTTAACAAAAGGAACAAAAAAAGAGAGAGAGAGAGAGAGAGAGAGATGAGGCCGTCCTTAGATGTGATCATGCCTCCACAGAGAGAAAGCAAGATGAATGGAAAGAGGATACTTCATAGGATGATGCGTTGAATCTTGAAGTTGATGGGATTTTAACCTAACCTTTATTACATGTCTTTAGTATCAACTCATGGACCATGTCATAGCCTCCAAAGTAAGATCCACATTACATGTCCATTCTACTTCATACCACATTAAGACAGCCATATATCTACATAAAGTTGGTACCCTAAGTGGGTATTGTCTTAACTTACCAATCTCTATCTACTTGATTTTCACTTTTCGTAATAACTAACAGTACTAAGCAGGTCAAGGCAAAGCTGGAAAGGAGGAAGAAACCATGATTAGAAGATACTGTTGTTCAAGATACACTACTGTGGAATTCAACGTGCTTTGAATCATTGAAGCTTTGGACTTCCATGTCTTCTCCATGAGAATTATGAGGTGAAGTAGGTGAAATGGATGGGTTATAAGAATACCGTCTGGCCCAGAACAGATAATTCAAGAAGTTGATGAGACTTAGGGCAGCTAGTAGCCAATAGAAGAGGTCTAATCTATCTTTGTTGAGGTCATTTTCACTAAGCCAGCCGTTACCATAAGAGCTAGAGGTGATTCTGTTCACCAATGAAACCAGGACAGAGCTTAGATAGAAGCCAAAAGAGTATGAGCAGTAAGTTAGGGCTGTTAGAAATGACTGCATGCCCTCCAACGACTGTTTGTAAAAGAACTCTATGAGACCTACTGCAGTGAACATCTCTGAGAGGCCAAAGATGAGGAACTGTGGAGCAATCCAAAATATGGACATGTTTGTATTGAATTGCAGAGCTTCCATTTTTCTCTTCTTCTCTATTATGGCAGCTGAAACCATAGAGAAAGTTGCAGTAAATAGTCCGATGCCAATCCTTTGCAGAGGAGAGATTCCAGAGTCTATTCCTGTAATTCTTCGAGCAAATGGTACAAATAGGGTTTCATAGAGAGGGACAAAAAAGATGAGCATAATATAAGGGATGGATTGAAGTGACGCTGGAGGGATGTGAAAGTTTTTTGTGATCTTGCTGTTCATTGCACTTCCTTGTTGGACTGAGAATGTTTGAAGCTGTGCCAAAATGGTGTTGAAGATGATTGTGCAGGCAAATATAGGAATGACAGAGATTATGATCTTCACTTGCTCTACTTGTCCCACCGTGGATAGTTTCCATGGACCTTCGCTTTCCTGAGATCTATCTTGGATTTTGATGCATGCCTTGTCAAGAAATCTGCAAATAACAAGAATTTAAGGTTGTAAATTGATTACGGATGTATGAATTCCATGTTGTGGTTTTAGAGATTGTTGAAATTATTCTTCCGTACAATTTGAATTTACAGTAGTTAGAATAGTGCCTTCATTATCTGCAATTGCTCCAAGTACATTGTAACAGCAATATTTCCTATTCCCTATCTTCCTTTATTTGGATAACCGCACCTGAATTTGTCAGTATGAAGCAGGTTGCTGACAGAAAGCGACGAAGCAGATGCGTGCTGAGGCATAATTTTGTGGTTTCCATGTAGCTTCTGCGCATTAGAGGGACAAATTTGCTTTCTTTTAGTAATGGCAGCGACAAAAACCTGTCGAGGAGATTTAAGAATTAGAACACGAATAGAGAGACCAATTAATCATACATATTTTATTCAAAGTAGCAGGTCTGTGGGACAGTGCTGATCTCGTGAGCCTGGCAACTTATACAACGTGTTTCGTACTAGAAAGGCGGAAGGATTAATAGTAAAACTAAAAGATGACAACCAATCCAATGAGACACTATCTTGTAAACTAAGCAATTCATTTTGGAAAAAAAGAAAGAAAGAACATGTAGATTTAATGATTATTCAAAGCAGAAAAGGAATTCCTGAATACTTTGTATTGTTTAGTCCTCTAATTAAAGCATAGAAACTGCTTTTAGTTGTCTAAAAAAAATGAAAATCCAAGGACAAAAGACAGAACTCAATCAGTCCATAGAAATAAAGCACAACAGATTAAACCTGAACCACAGAAAGATTATAATGGCTTAAAATTGTTTAACATGCAACAATTTGGAAATGTGTACAAACTCCTGTAATCTCATATTTTACCAAAATCCAAAATTTGAGAATTGAAGAGGTTTATTAGCATCAATCATTAGGTCAAATTCATGATGATTTGTGTATTACTAGATGGAAGACAAAAAAGATAAAGATTTGTGTATTACTTGTGCAATTGGAGTGAATATACTTCCTCGAGGTGGCTTGTTCCTGTAAAGAAACAGACCCGAAGTCAAGAAAATCAATCCAACCGTCATAACAGCAGCTGAGACCCCGAACCCAACATCCATGCCAGAGTGAGTTTGAAGCCAAACAAGAAGGGTAAGTGCTATAAGCTCCCCCATGCAAAAGGCAAAGTAGGCAGTGTTAAAGTACGTGGAGAGCTTCCTGGAGTCTTCTTTTCTGAACTGATCTGCTCCATGAGAAATTATGTTTGGCTTTAAGCACCCACTTCCCAAAGCCACCAAATAGAGTGCCACAAAGAATATCAAAGCTTTGTAGCCCTTGGCGACTTCGCAGAGACTTCCCTCGGAGTTGGAGACCATGCTGCAGCGTGGTGGCCTCAGCTGTGGCAAGTGGGCTTGAACTGACAGTAATACGAAACCCTGTAACGTTACTAAAAGTTAGAATATAATTAAGTGCTTATAAGTTGAATAATTTCTTGGGCTTGAAAGCGTGATTGGTGGAAAACAGGTACTTACAGAGAGTTCAACGAACCCGAAGATCAACATAGTCCAAAAGCTTCCGAGATAAGAATCTGATAGGAACCCACCAACGAGAGAAAGGAGGAAGACAGTTCCTACGAAATTCGTGACTATATTTGCAGATTTTGATAGTGGGAAGTGCATTTCATTGAATACATAAGTTATGAGATTGTTCCCAACCGCTGCTATTGCCATCATTTCAAAGCATTGAAGTCCTGAATCAAACAAAAAGTGACTATGAGCTCTTTAAACTCAAGAGATATGTTATGCTTCAACACAAACTTAAAATGAAATTTCCATATTCCATTCTGTTGCTGGGTTTGGTATTGTCTAATGAACTGATAAGACTGATCAAAAGAAGCTGGTACTTGACGTAGGAAAATGGTAATGGGCACATGTTGCAAATCGTGGATACTGCAATCAAGTTATAATCTCCTGCCAGAAGCAGAAACTCCAAGTGGACATGATATTGGTTAAGTTTTACTTCAAAACCATGCAAGTCCTATAGAAATGTTCATGATCAATGCGTATGCATAAAACAGAGATCGAAGACAAGGAGATCAATGTGTAGACTGTAATGAGAGATAGAGACAGACCAAGGACAAAAATAGCCGCGGTCATGCCACCATGCTTGTGATTCTTGCAGGGTCTGCCTCTCCAATCAACAGACAACTCCTCCACAGCAGCTACAGGCAAGGAATCTCCTGTGAGCTTCATCTTTTATAAGCCTTTTCCTAAACTTTCCCCTATTCTAAGGAATATTTGTAATGCTATGGTAAACCTTGAATGAAACCAAAAAAAAGAAAATGCCTGACGAATCAATTCCACAATCCCCACAAGTATGTATAAAAAGCCTTATCTTTTCAAGGGCTTCTTTGGTGACTTTGAGACTTAAGAAGCGACTAATCCAACCCCCACATTTATAGTGTTTTTCAATTCCATTTCCTCGTGCCCGATCTTTCTCATTTCCATTTCAACGCGTCCCCAATAGTTGACTCACTCACTCACTGTACTAGTGGGATGCATGGCCCATATCTTCTATGCTCAATATATACTAAGTTATATGTATGTATGTAAGTCAGCTCCCATAATTAGTAAATCCTTCTCTGTTAAATCTTTTCCGCTCGTTGATTGTGACTGGGTGGGGTGCCAGTACCATGTAGAAGGCACGTGTAGCTTCGTACAAGCCATTCATCAATGATCATGGCATCTTCAAGTTAAGAGTAATATGCATTTTTATGTCATCCCTTGGGGTGGGACACATTCACCACACAAAGTGATATAAGTGAAGAGTGGAGCATTAATTCCACTACATTACTGCTGTTAATTGAGCTTCAAAAGCATCTTCTTTATGTTCAGATTTTTAATTTGTGGTTTTCAAACTTTCTAGAGTATCAGAATGGAATGGTATCTCTATACGTACTTCCCTTAGAACCTCTTTGTCTAAGTGTGTAGACATTGGGATTTGATATATACGGTGGAGTCTAATCGATGAACTTTTCAGGTTCCCGACAGTTAGGTTAGGTTGGTCCGTGGAAAGGCATAGACCAAAATGATGGGCATACTGATATTTGTCATATGTCTCCCTTTAATTCTTAAAAAGAGGTATTGAAAATTAATCTTAACCTCCTATAATAATGAACTATAGTCTCATTCCTTCGTCTTGACAAGATCACTACGGACGTATATGGGTGAGCTCACCTTCATGTCACAATTAAGATACTTGAGTAGCTTGGAATGTAATTGGACCTATTAAAAATTAATTGGAGAGAAAGGGATTGATGCTACAAATGAGGATATTATGCAAATGCTTACGACCATAAATCTTCTTATATCAAATTAGAACTACCGTTGCTGAGTTATGGTAGTTCACCATTACGAAGTTGTAGGGTTTTCTCTTTTCTCTTTTGCTCTGTTTCCTTCTTTATTAATAATTCTTATACACTCATCCTTTTCTCTGGGATCAAATCCATACATTTACTAGCATAGTAGCCTTATTGAATTCAAAACAAAATCGAAATGTACATATAAATGAATGTACTTGACGCTACCCGTATTTATTTTTTGTATTATTCTATGTGATAACAGAATTTTCTCCACCAAATTATATTTCTTGGCCCTTGTGTTACCATTTTATATAGCCTGAATGTGAATTGGTTCAATGGGTCCATAGAAATGAAAATGAAAATTGATCGTGCGTTTTGCCAGTAGAAAGCGGATAAAAAGATATTGCTAGTCTCTTTGTGGGATGTATGCAGTATTTTTTATTATTAATTATGAAATAACGAATGGAAGTCAGTTTCCAACACCAATATCTATACTATCCCCATTTAGACTGAACTTAACAATCACGCTCGATAAACAATTTAGTGATTCTAATCCACAAGAGACACGTCCTATTCTATTTGACAAGTATTCGCTTTAGATATTATTTAAGTAGAGAAGCCATTTCACTATTGCCTGCTGTTATTGTGTTTTACAGTCAAGCATGCACCTAATCAGGTGGAGGGAGTGACAACTAAATATTGAAAAATGGCATGAGAAACGTCAAAGATTTAGTGTTTTGCCTACCCTTTTGTGCATATTGTACATATATTATCTTGCCTCTTTAAAGCTTATCAATCTTTATCAATATTTTAAAAAATAAAATATCGAATTGGAATAAACAAAAAAAATCAAGATTTCGCTATCAAACTAAATTTTATTATTAAATATAAACGATAAAACTATAACATAATTATTATATATAATTAATTTATAAAATATTGAGTATAAAATATAATCTTATGAATGAAAGAGTATAAATTTTGTATAAATAATAGTTAAATGACTAAGTTTATATAAAGAAAAACTTTCTTAATATTATATCAGTCTTCCTTCGAAAGTATATTTTTAATATTATATCAGTTTCCCCTCGAAAGTATAGGATATTACACTTTCATATGATCTTAAATATGGTAATAAAAGACATGACCGCTATTCTCTGTAACATCTAGTTGAATTGATAATTTTTAGGGTAATACTTGCTAGGTTAGACTTTTTTCTTTTTATGTATAAAAAGGTTCAAATTTGTTAGATTTGACTCGTTACTTTTAGAAATTCATTGTGATCTTTTGGTTCACTTTTTAACATCTAAAAATTGGATTAATGGTGAGTATAAGAGCGTCAACATAAGAGGTAAAGAAAAGGAAAGAGAGAAAGAAAGAAACAACGTAATCTTTTTGAACTAGCCCAAAATTTCTGATTGATCTAGAATGATTTATAATTAGTTGAATTCAAATTTAGTCTACAAGTTCCTAAGATATTGCTTTATAATCTAAGTAGTACAAATCTTGTTTGAAGGATTGTAACTGTAACTCAACTTAGGGTAATTTCTCTTTTTTTCTTCCTTATTTGTAGTTGCTTCTTTTATCATTTGTTTCTCCTTACACTAGTTTTATGACTATTTTGGAGAGTATTTTGTAATATTTTTTTGGTATAATGGATTTCTTTTTATGAACTGAAGGTCCTATTGCTTTTATATATTCTTGATTTGATTCTTCACACAAAAATTTTGCTGTCTCTTGTGTATTTGATTTGCATTGGTTATATTTATTTATTGTCATATTATACTTATTGCAACATCATTATTATGCTAAAGTTTACTTTCTCCTTGAAGATTCAAGTGCAAAAGAAAATATTAATTAGGCATTATATTTCGATATGCTTTTGATCTTGCATATATTAGTACTTTCTTCCTAACATTATAGTATCAGAGCTTATGGTTGAATATTTATGATAATTCTATTTGAAAGATGGAGGCAATTATTAGGAAAATGGTGTGTTTAATTAGTATTAATTAACATAAGTGGAATGTCGAAATGAGAATTAAACATCAACAAGTTTTTGACTATATTAGACAAGAATAAGGTAATATTCTTAATCAAATTATTAACGAGATGTATTCTAGATTTTTGTAGGATAAAGACACTTTACACTTCAAAAATAAGCAATTACAAGTTGTTCCTATTTGAACAATTAATGAATTTAAGATACAAAGAGGATAGTCCTATGATCATTTAAATGATTTTTAGGGTGTTCTTGATCAATTGTTTAAAACAAATGTAAAGTTTGATGATGAGATATAAAGACTTTAGTTGCTTAATACTTTGCCAAATTCTTAAAAAAAAAACTTTGTATTTCTTTGACTAATTCTACTCCTAATGATGCAGTGACTATCTAATATATTAAAAGTGGTGTTTTGAATGAAGAAGTTACAAGAAGATCTATGGGCTCATCTTCATCCTCATCATAGTCAAATGTTTTGGTTAACAAAGATAGAGAGAAGTAAATTCAAAGGTCAAATGGTAGAGAGAAAAGTAGAAGTAACTTAAGATTCAAGTACAAAAACTTCGTTTATAATCATTGTGATAAAGTAGAGTATATTAAGAAGCATTATTTCATCCTAAAAAGAAGATGAGATAAGAAAAGAAAGATGAAGATAACACAAACTACATTGTTCCTATTGTTTATGGAGACCGTCTTATTGCTTATGATGAAAATATTATCAATTAATATACCATATGACTAGTTGGGTTGATGATCGTAATGCTTCCTATCTTGTCACGCCAAGGAAGGAATTCTTCATTTCTTATACTCCTAGTGATTTTTTAGTATTAAAAATGGGCAATGATAGTAAGATTAGGTTTATTAACAGTAAGACAATTTACTTGAAGACTAACATATATTCAAAATTAGTTATTAAACATGTCAAGCATGTGTTCGACATCCCTTTGAATTTGATCTTCATAAAAAAGATTGATGATAATGGTTATTACAAATCTTCAATGATGGATAATGGGAGCTTATTGAAAGTTTATTGGTTGTGACTCAAGGTAACAAGTCCTCTAGCTTGTATATGATACAAGGTTTTATTTATGACGGCTCAATGAATATGGTGGAGAGTAATACTTTATCATAATTAAAACATGGAAGACTAAGTCATATGAGTGAAAAGGAGATTGGTTTTTAAGGATGAGAAGTCAAAGTGCTTATTAAGACTAAGTCGTGTATCTTTACTGATTATAATTAAGATAAGTTTGGCTATCAATCTTGGAGGACTAAACTATTGATGACATTGATAAGGTTGAGAGGAATAATTCTTAGAGAAAGAGGAGCTTGGTTGATGTTGAGTCAGTTTCTTTCAATGATTCATCAAATAAAGCTAAAGATAACCTTTAGCTGAGATCCAAGATGATAATGAAAATGACAATCAAGTGCCAAATGATCAACAATGTAAAGATACTTTGGATGTTTTAGTATATAATGTTAAGGTTGGTTAATAATTAACAAATATAAAGACTTCGAAAACTTCTCTCAAAAGATCTATAAAAAAGAAGAAGTTCATATCAGGTTAACCTCTTAGTGAGTATATACTTGTCACAAACAATAGAGAATATAAAAGCTTTAAGGAAGCTATGAATAATAAGTTGAAGGAAAATGGTTTAGAGCTATAAAAGATGAAATGAAATCTTTGCATGATAATCACACTTTTGATTTGGTTAAGCTACTTAAGGATTAAAGAGTTTTAAAGAATCAATGGATTTTTAGATTGAAGCATGATAATAACATTTCAATTCTATGATACAAAGATAGATTGTTTTTCGATGGCTTTGGGAAAAAGAAGGGAGTTGATTTTGATGAAATCTTTCCCTTAGTTATGATGATATTGTCCATCCAAGATATGTTAGATTTAACAGCACACTTTGACTCAAAGGTTAAGCAAATAGATGTGAAGATTACTTTTCTCCATGGTGATTTAGATTAAGAAATTTATATAGAGCAGTTAGAAGGCTTCAAAATTAAAGGGAAAAAAATGTGTATGTAGATTAAGGAAGAACTTGTATGGCTAGAAATAAGCACTAAGGTAGTGGTATATAAATTTTGATTTTATTATGAGAAAACAAGGCTTCAAAAAGATTTCATATGACCATTGTGTTTTATGCAAAAGTTCTTTAATTTTGACTTTGTTATTTTGTTGCTTTCTGTTAATGACATACTTACTATTGGTCAAAATGCTTCTAGGACTGTAAAGTCTTTTGCTATAAAATAAATAAGGCTAGTAAAGCAAATTTTTAGTATGAAGATTATTTATGACAGAACTAAAAAAAGTTGTGGCTCTTATATAATAAGTACATTGAGAAGGTCCTTTAAAGCTTTAATATAGACAAAATTACGGTGGTGTTTACACCTCTTGTAATATACTTTAAATTGAGAAAAAATTAATGTTCTTATAGTGAGGAACAGAAGGAAGATATGAAAATAGTTTCTTATTCTTCAGGTATTGGTAGATTGATGTATGCAATAGTTTATACAAATACCTGATATTACTTATACTTTTAGTGTTGTTCGTCATTTTCTTTCTAATATAGGAAGACAACATTGGAATCCAGAGAAATAGATTATTATATATCTTTGTGTCTCTTATATTTCGACTTTATATTTTGGACAAGGAAACATATACTTTATGCATACATAAATTCATTTATGGTGGAAGATGTTAATACAAGGAAATCTACTTCGGGCTATATGATTACCTTTACAAGAGAAGTAACAGCTTAGCAATCCATTTTACAAAAATGCATTTCTTTATTAACTATAGAAGTAGAGATTATTAATAACATTATAAATTGAAAAGAAATACTCTAGATGAAAAATTATGAGGGAGCTTTATGCAAAAGAGGTATGTGTTATATTGTGATAGTCATAGTGTAACTTACTAAGAATTTCACATTCCATGGTAAGCTAAAGCATATTAATTTTAGATACTATTGATTTAGAGATATTTTATGTTCTAAGTTATTTAAGTTGTAGAAGATTCATAAGGATGACAATCATTATGATATGATGACCAAGTATTTTCAAGAAGAAAGTTTTGATGCAAGCTAATTAATGGCCAAAGTGGTAGTATCCTTTACACAATCAAGAAGGGAAGAATTGTTAAGTTAAGGCATTGTTTCTCCTATATGTAGAAAGATCTAAATTTATGGTACTTGACCTATCGTTTTTTGGAATACATTATAGTCTTTTAACTCACCTTTTAATGTCTAAAAGTTGGACTAGTGGTGAATATAAGATAGTAAGTAGAAAAGGCGGAGTAAAAAAGAAGAGTGCATCAAAAATTTTCAGAACCAATTTTAGTTTTTTATTTAATTTGGAGTTATTCACTATTGGATTAAGTTCAAATTTAGTTTGGGAATTTGCAAGATATTACTTTATATAGAGACGTTGTTTGGAAGACTGTAATTACAATTTTCACCCACAAACAATAGTTTAACTTTGGATGATTTCTCTCCTTTTCTTCCTTGTTTGTTGGTGATTCCTTTATTATTTCTTTCTTATCGTTTGACACTTGTTTATGATCACTTTGAAGAGCATTTCATAAGAATTTTCTCAAATGATAGAGTTTTTTTTACAAACTAGAGATCTTATGATTTCCACCTTTGGTTCGAAAGTATTTTTCACGTAAAAATCTTAGTATCTCATATGTCTATAATTTGTTTTGGATATATTGATTTTTCAACATATTATACTTACTGCAAGATCATTATTGTGCCATAATTTGCTTACTTCATATAGTTTTATGTAAAATTGTTTGAATATAGTTTATTTTACAACATATTCGAACTTGCATATATTAATACTTTCCCATCACATTCATTATTTCCTCATCTTAAGAATTTTCTAAAGCAATAAATTAACTTGTCAAACAACCTAACTCTGAATTAATCACACAATCTTTATGAGATAATAACATTATAGATTGATTTCTAGTTCCTTGTGAAATTTATTCCTTTTTAATTGAACTAGATTTATTCATCAATTTCAATCTTTATAAAATAATAACATGTGTTATTGATTTTGATTTTACTTTTGAAATTTCTTCCTTTTTATAGTTAAGTTAGATTGATTCACCAATTTTTAATTGACTGTAATTAAACTCGATAAAATTATAAATTTTTTTTTCTGAAATTTACTTTTTAACTTAATTGAATTACTTAGTCAGTTGCAACTTAATTAACACAATTTGATTATTTGATCCAATTTAAATTTCTTAATATTGATTTTTAAATATATTATGAATAAAGCAAAGTGAACCTTTCATATAATGAATGAGAAATAGAATTTCATTTCTATACTAAATATATCCAAAACTTTAAAGTTGTATATTTTAATTTTTAATTAATTAAATACTATAATTTTACAAAAAAGATATTCTATTCAAAATAGAATACTTTTTGATTGTATTAATGATATTTTAGGTGGAAACTTCTTAAGTAATTACATATATTAACGTGAATCATATTAACAATTGCCATAATTTTAAAATTTAATATCTATTGTCAAAAACTAAAATAAATAACAATATTTTAAGGGCATTGGTGATGAAATGACTATTATCTAATGTAGTTGCATTTCTAAGACGTGTAAATTATGTATAAGACAAGAAAATGATTGGACGCTTAGGGTTTTGATTCTCTAATTAATAACAAATTTATAGCTTTAAGTAATTTAATATAGTAGGCATGATTATCATTAAACTAAATGACCAAAGGAAGCCACCCTCGAATGGTTAATCCAATCTTTTAATTAGTATATATATGATTTCAGCCGTTAATGGCAATTTATTATATCATTAGTCAACGTACTATAATTATGAATGGCACTGAGCTTTTTCTTCCCACAGAGGTGGCCCAAATTGAAGTTGCATTTGATATATATATATATATAAAGTATAGCAAAAACAAAAATAAAAGCAAGATCAATGATGATGAACTCAATAGGACTATACTATCATGATGCACATACATTTTCTTCTGTGGTCCGACAAAATCCACGACAAATACACAGGCATTCCCGTAAACAGTGGCTATGGCGGCCGTTATAATCGCCATTTCGATGACAACCTTTTGAGAATCAGAACAAGGCTTGTAGGGTCTTATTGTTGACTTTGTTGAACTATATATTTCAATCAAAAGGATTGTCTGAATTTTTTGAAAAAGATTTTGTGGTACAATTGTGGAGTAATAAGAGTCTGAACCAGACATTTAAAATAGGGTTTAATTAAGGATAGAGCATTTTTGGGATCTAATTATTTTTTGAAATTACTAAAATATATAATTTGAAATCTTTATTAAGAACTTTTTAGTGAGATTTTTGTTAAAAGATTTAATTACGAGACACGCATAACTAATAAGAATATATGTAAATTAATGAATTTTTTTTGGTATAATTAATTTATATTGTTTTTGTAAGAAAGAATAATTTTGGTATCATATAAAAAATAAAATAATTTTAATCGAGTTACATAAAATCATAAAATACATAATTTTAATCTGGTTGAGATGAACCAATTACTTTAATAACTTTTTATTAATTCACTTGTGTTCACAATAATCACATATACTTCCCTGGTAATGATTTCAACAAGATTTTATATAATTTTTTTACATTCTCAAAAATAAAAAATTATATAAAGAAATTTATGAAAAAGTTAAAAGTTGAAAAAGAGAGTTTTGTCAATATGTAAAGTTTATGAAAATTTTAATAACATAAAATTTAATGTCTTTAATCCTTTTATAGAGTATTTAAATGATGAAGTATATTTGACCTTAAAATATTATCATATACAAAATTAGTTGATTTCAACTAATACATTTTTTTTTGGTAAATAACTAATACTTGTTATTTAAACTGCTTTAATATTTTATTCCCTTGGCTCTGTTAAATGCTAGATAAGTGATCGAGTATGATAGTAATGAACAATGAGGTCATGGCCATTGACAAGTGCAAGATGTGGCAATGGTTGACATTTACTGTAATCGAGATTTCCTTTGAATTCAACTCACAAGCCAATACCACATTCATGATTAGATTCAATATCTCATTTATTTTACTTCTACCTTTTCTTTTTGTGACAATACAACCCCATTAGAGAAGGATAAAGAAAATTTTTTAAGTCTGCCATAAATCTCTAATTACTTTTTATTAAGGTCGAGTAACTGAAGATTTCATTATTAATTTAGACACTACTTATTGCTAGATTGAGAAAGAGGAAAACCCCTAAAGGATCAATCCGAATGGGAAGATCCTAGAAAAACTTGGTGCACCTTTATCTCTGTATCAAGTAAATATACAAATTCAGATCCTAGTGCATGCAAATTAAGCTTAGTCGTCCCGCTGGCTTGTATGCTTAGGGAGGCACACATGGAAGACAACCCACATGACAAAAAGGCAAACCTAAGCCAAAACGCAATTAAATAGGACCGACCAAAGTCATCAAATCTCCTTCAAACCTTCTTTTTTCTTTTCATTGTATTTTATGAAACAAAAGTTGTTCTAAGCCTTATTCTTAAGCAATGTCGTCAAAGAAGTAGGATTAACTGGTAGGGACCAAGAAAAGAAAGATGGCTAGGAATAAAGTTAGTAGGTAGTTGATCACATGAAAGCTTCGTTTCTCTCTTTTGGCTTTTTTACAACATTTGTTTACTTCCCAAATCTTCCCTGCACATCCGACCGATATTTGCACACAGATTTTGTTGTAAGCCATCTCCCAAGCTAGTAAAGCAAAAAGATGATGGCAATTAGGCCTTAGACTTTTTTGCAGGGCATCATTAATTTGCGCTACTCAACCATGATCGTTGCTTGATTCATAACAAAAGCTTTTCTAGGTTCATTTTTATATCAATAAGACACCGTTAATATAGGCCCTAGACGTAGTAGTGGTCGGCCTAGGGCATTCCACACGATTTTTCAGCGACAGAGTAGTGACTGTTGGCTAATGTTTTGTTTTTTCCTTGCTTGTGTCAGCATTTGGAGGGATGCTCGGTAGCGGGGAACATTTTGCTAATACAAAAACCAGAAATCTTACCAAAAGAGTGGTGATTGTTACTTCTTTTCTAGCCTTAAATCCACCTCTTTCAAAGAATATTATTTTGTGGACGTATATAAAGGGATCAAATTTCTTGTTTCGATTATGACGTTCTTATCATGTTTTATTAAATCTTATTCATATATTTATGTACACTTCATATAAATGTATGAACAGGATTTAATAAAATAGAGTTGAAACAGAGTAACTAGAACACAAAATTTGACTTGATATATAAACTATTATCAAGTATGGTTGAACAAAAAGTATGATGCGATTGGAGTTTAGAATGTGCATGAATGCTTATGTGCGGTATTTAGATTCTCTTTAATTCTCCAAAAATGTGTGTTGATAATCCATGATCCTATATGGTCACGTATCTTCCTCCACTTATAATAGTCATTGACTTTGTCTGTGCTTCTTGAAGTAAACTCGAGATCACCACTGAATGGAAATATCAACAAGGAAGAAAAGCCTAGTTAGCTCCTTGAACTTGTTCAATTGAGTTCTTCAATTTAGCTTTCTTAATTTAACCTCTACACTTGACTCGTAATAACAAAATTTTCCAAGTTACCATTTCCTTCGATGGAGACTACTAAAGAAAGCACCAATTTGAAAAGTTTTATAAGCCAAACAGAAATTTGATTGAGAAACACAAGCTGAAACTAACTTTTACATAAAGCTGATGTCTTTTCATTTTCGGTTGATTTGTAGTTCAATTTAAAGTTGTAGGTTACATTGATTAAAAAAAAACAATTTGAAGTCTTAATTCTTATTTTTGCGATTTAAATTTTTTAAACAAAATTTTTATATCTCTATTTCACATTTTTCCTGTTTTTATGTTTTTGTTCTAGAGCTAACTCGGCATGTCAATGATAAAAGAGGACGCAAAGGAGAAAAACAGATAGGGAGAATCATGGATAAGTTGAAGACAGACTAGCTATAATAGATATTGCACCGTGAAAGTCAATTCCTGTTAATGGGAGGAACAGGTGCAGAGCTAAAGAGATTGATTTCTTGTCCCCAACAACTCCTTTTCGGTCAGATTTGCAAGCCACAGCATGTTGATGTTCTTCTGAAAGAATTCTGGCCTGTCAAGTTAATTCGTCAGACAAGCAATTCAATGACAGAAGAATTCAGGGTCCCATCTCTCAATCTTAGATTCGCTTAGATCGCAATCTTTAAGATATGTTAATGGTGATTTATATCCAGTTAGTGTTCATGTGCTCATTTTCTGCATTTCATTTCAAAGAAATGAGGAATAAGTTTTTGACCTTCCGTCAGTCGCTGTAGGCTTAAAGCTTTAGTAATTATATGACACTCTCTTAAAACTATTAAGTACTATATTCTCAAAAGCGATATCAAACACAAAGCTAGCTCATTGACATAACTATCTATAAATTACTTCTTTTACGCATACCAAACCACAAGAATTTGAACTCAGATATAGAAGGAAGCCTTTAATCTCGTTTCATTTTTCTAAGAGAATTACTTGGTCCAATGATACGCCATATTTTTACTTTAAATTCTAGCTACTCGATTGATGTGATGTCATTTATAGAATCTCTTAAAGAATCAAGTTCCAACTTCCAATGTGCTTTGTACAATTGAAAAGTCAATTTCCCCAGCAAAAGCATCCTGAAAATCCTTATCCAATCTAATCGGTAATTTGTGCGTTATGAGAACATGTTTTCGGTAATAAACAAAGTGAAAGAAGTAGGTCCAACTCGAGTATTTTCTTGACCTTTTTCTTGCTCTGCTGCTCTGCAATGCTTTCATATTACATCCGTAAATATATGCTTTTCAGGCTTGGTTTTATGGGAAATGAGAAAATAGTGTTAGTAATTTTCTTAAGATTGGACAACAATTAATTACGCTTTTACGATTTTAATAAATGTACAATTAAGTAAATCAAATTTGATTCAGTTAATGATAATAAAATAGCCCAATATAAGATCTAAGTTAATAAACTAAAGTCTAGCGAAAAAAAAGACCCTATTCATCACATTGTTCGGACATACATTGAGCATGTCATGAAAAGGCCAGATATAGATACTATATAAATAAGGTTAAGGATTTTTAACAACTGCTTAAACAAGTCGTAAATGTTTGGATTCTCTAGCATGTCAAGAGATTCATGTGCTAAGAATATTGCAGAAAGACGCTAAGGACATCCAATAAATCAACTTTTGTGAAAGATGTTGTGAAAACACAATTATTTCGGTGTCAAAAAGTTCATTTAAAGTTATGGAAGCAGATATTTCTCCTGTTTTCTTCGTTTATTCACTTTCACATTAAATCTTGAGTGCGTAACTAAGACTTGTGTTACATAATACAAATACATCACATTTTTAACCTACATTGAAATCCTAATGGAGTATATCTTTAACCCAATTTAATCCCTTCATAATATTAGAAAGAAAGTACGTGTATTGCTCTTTTTTAAAATTAAAATTTAAAATTAATATTTTTAAATATATATTAAATGAAATTTTAAAATTAATATAAAATATTTGATAAGTTAAAGTAAAAAAGTTGTGGATTCTAATTCCTGATGTTATTAGAAATAATGTGTTTATGACTCTTATTTCGCACCACATGGTCACCCCAATCGGAGGCTTTGGTTTTCCTCTTTGCCACTTCCTTTACTGCAGCCAATAATTCAACTTGCAAGGTAGTAGTGGCGATGGCTTAAGTTATCATCATGTCCTCGATATTGGGCTACAATGGTGGATCTTCTGTCTCCAAAATTTTTCTCTGATGACATAACTTGCTGTGTTCCCTTCAAACATTTGAAAAAGATGATGCCTCAAAGGCTTAAACTTTAACATCCTGTCACAATTAGGACCCATTCACAGGCATGACAGTGCAACTCAAGTAAAGAGATGTACGGAAAAAGGATCCAATCGTGGTTCCATTCGAAGAAGAGGTGTAGTGGGAGTTTCGATGAGTAGTTTACCAGCATAGTTATGGGGCTGAAATAGTTTTGAAAGTAAAATGTTTCTTTACCAAATAAAGGCGTACCACTATAATTAAACTTAAATAATAATAGTTCTATAAAGAAGATATCACATCTTCATTACTTATCTACATAAAAGTTTGATGTGAAGTATTTTTTTTTCATACTATATATTGATACATATTTTAAGATTTTTTTTCGTAAACTCAATTTTTCATTTATAATATTTAATGGCATTTCATCCATAGGAAAGTGTATTATGTATCAATTTACAGGACAAAAATGCATTTGAAAATGGGGATGTTTGTGTAATTAAGTCTAAAGTTTCATAATGATATGCTAGTGATAACAACATATTTATGGTGTTGTGAGCACTAAATTAAGTGATCAATAAAGTAGACAAGAATTAAGAAGACTTGAAGTATGAATTCATTAAAAATTAAATGAAAACTAAAGTGAAGGCTTATGATTAAATGTACTTTTAAAGTTAAAATTTATTGTTTAAATTTATTTTAAGAATATTTTATCTCTTTAAGAATTGATTCGTTTTATTTTTTTACTTCCTTTCATTAATTATATTCTATTAAGTTTATCTATTTCTATTTTATAAATTTTTATTTGTCTCTTTTATGATTATAAAATAAGAATACAAATTTTTATCACATATAAGAATATATTTCATAAAATTTCACAATAAACATATTGCGAAATGTGTTAAATCAAAAAGAAATTTATCATATGGTTTAATTTGTTGAATCAATTGTTTAGTTGTTGGTAAATTTGCTACACGAAGTCTATAAGTTTTGCAATAGTTAATCTTGTTTACTTGTTTTTATTTGATTCAATCCAAGTTGCTCCTTTTTTTTTCAGGAGTTTAATTGAAGCATTTGTTACTTCTTTGTATGTTTGACAAAACGTTTTAAAAATTGGGTCGGAAGTTAAACTAGTAAAACAAGAAGTTTTAGGTTTAAAAGGTTCAACTGATATTAAACTGTTATAAGGCTGGCTAAAGATTAAATAATATTAAAGAATTTGAAATATGATTGAAAGATAATGTTTATATCAATTGAAAATTTTGAAATTTAATTGAAAAAGAAATTATTAAATGAAAGTTAATCGATTTATTTTGGTTTATAAGAACTTATTAATTTATAAAAATTGATCGATTAATTAATAAATTTATCAGTCTTTAACAACAAAAATTATTAAAGTGAATCAAATTGGAAAGTTAAAAACTAAATTGAAAAGTTAGACGATTCAAGATTTTTCCGGTTAAACCGGTCAAATTGGTTAAGTTTTTTAATCATTAGTTTTACCTAATGTCTAATTTTGTCTTATTTTTTTATTATATATCAATCTATAAAGGCTTTAGTAGGCCATGAATAAAATTTTCTAATATTCTTTTGTTAATCTAGATAGTAGTAATCTCATAGTAAGGTTTAAATTGATTAAGAGTGCTACGACAATAATTCAAGAGAGAGTAAAAAGCAAAGAGCAAGTGATACGAGTGGAAAAAACAAGAGTGAGCAACTAAAATAATGTGGTAGCAACAAAACCAACTATGTAACAATAATGAAAACTAACCATACGTTTGGCTATTATTCTCATGGGTGAAGACAGTAGATAAAGATACAAAAATTATGTCTTTCGTCGAATTTGTTTGATGTTCTTACTTATTTTTGTTCCGTTTTTAGAAGACAAGGATAAAAATTTTTGTTTTTTCCAAAACTGTGGTACAAAAATTCTTATCCTAGGGACGAAAACACAATACATAAGGAAATGTGGAAATACCCCTCCCCCCACATAAGTAATTTTTTTATTCTTAATTATATTATTAAACTCATCATCATTATTAATTATTGTTATTATTACTATTTATTATTATTATTATTATTTTAAAACAACTTATTATTATTATTATTAATTTTATTATACAAAATTAATATTAATATTAATATTATTATTAATTATTGTTA
>JANITX010000210.1:9449043-9463910 GCA_027564395.1 Erythroxylum ulei | reverse complement strand
CTTCCCATTTTACCCTCCATTAGTAAGTCTCTTCCAAGTTTGCCCCTTCTTTCATTTATTCTAAGTCTACTAACTCTGTTAACCCATTAAACACCATATTAATTCCAACTTAATTCTGGCACTTCATTCTAACTTCTACCTTCTAATTTCTATTCATACTTGCTACTTTGATGACTCAACTTTAAAAATAAAGAAACAAATAAATCACTAATAAATAAATAAATTGGGGTCCAACACTATGCTTATGATAAGTCGTTACTAAACCAACAATAGACATAATACTTGATAGATGCACAAAGATCATAACTTGAAAGGCTACCCCTAAAGGATCTTAAGATGAAGAATTATCTCTTTCAAGCTATTGATCATCCAATCTTAGAAACTATTCTTTCTAAAGACACTTTAAAGTAGATTTTAGATTCTGTGAAATAAATTCCAAGTATCAATAAAGGCCAAGAGTCAACAACTCAATCAGTTTGTCAAAAATCTTAATTGTATTGAATAAGTATAAATATTTAGTTTTTGATTTCTTTCTCAAGGATACAAATAATTGCCAGCAAGATGTAGGTTCATGATGAGAGGATTTAGGACTTGAATATGGTTAAAAAGATTCTTTACTTAACAACACCTAAATTTAATTACATGATATGTTCAAATGAAGAATTAAAGGATATTCATCTTCTTTCAATTGATAAATTGCAAGGTTCTGTATTAGTTTATAAGCAGAAAACAAACTAATAACAAGACACACAGTAGAAAGCATTATAAGCCGCATCTAATAATCATCTTTCAGTTTCAAAGAGAGGACATCAAGGTAGAGGTAAAAGCCATAATGAAGCAAGATGTTCGCAAAATCAACAATTTCAGGATCATCATAATTCTAAATTTTGAAGAAAAGGAAATGATATCAGAAGAAGACATGGAAGGCTTCAACCAACTATTGAAAATTTAAAGTCAATAAATAAGTTTAATATGAAATCCTTTCAATGTCATAGGTATGGACATTATCAAAATAATTATAGACTAACTTGTCTAAAAACAATGTAGAAAAATTCATTTCATAGAAATACCTGAGGACATATCTTTATTGATAGTTGTCACACCATGGAAGAAAGTAAGAAGTATTTATGAAACAAGGATACTAGTTACAACAAACATATGCCCAATGACAAATAATATTTTCTAATTTAGATGAGATATAAATATAATGTGAAGTTTGACAATGATACCAAAGTCTTAACTATAGGTAACCATGCCAACTATAGGGAACAATATTGAAACAATCTCTAATGTTCTTTTTGCTCCAGATTTAAAGACCAAATTATTAAGTATTGGTCAATTGTAAGAAAAAGTATATGAGATCACAATAAAAATGGTGTTTGTCACATTTATGACGTCAAACTGGGCTTGAGTGCTCAAGTTAAAATGACAGTGAATATAACATTTTCCTCTTTTGTTTTATTTCTCAAACTTATCTCCCAACAATACTCAAATATGATGCTTGGTTATGACACTTTCAATATAGTCATCTGAATTTGATGGTTTAAAAACACTCCAACAAAAGATAATGGTATTGACCTTCTAACATTCCAAACTCCAATATAAGTATTTGAAGATGTGTTATTGGTACACAACATATAGATTCATTTCCAAAAGGAAAGACATGAAGACTAAGAAAGTTAGAAATTATACACTCTAAGCTTTGTAGGTTGATGAATCTTGCTACAAGTAAAGGTAAACATTATATTATCACTTTTACAGCTGATTTGAGCAAAAAAAAAACCTAGGTTTTTTAAATCAAAAATAAAAACTTTCTTTATTTTCAAAAGCTTTAAAGCAATTTTTGAGAAAGAAGCATGATATCCAATTTAGATGCTATGCATATACTATGGTCGAGAGTATACTTCACATAAATCTGTAAATTTTGTGAAATGTATTTGTATATATGTATGGAATTAAGGATCAATTGACAACAACCTATATGCAACAACAAAATGGTATGTGCGAAAGAAAGAATCACATAATCCTAAATATAGTGAGAAGCAATTTAAAATAAGACACTAGAAGAAGCATTAAGTGGTCATTAACCAACAACTATTTATTTTAAAATTTTTATCATAGATAATAAGACAAAGAAGTTAAATCACAAAGCTGAGAAATTTTTATCAGAGTGAGTGATTATTCTAAAGCTTACAACCTTTACAATCATCATAATAAAAATATTATCATAAACCTTGACATAATCTTCAATAAACACAAATTTTGGGAATATAATGAATAATGTATTTAGTAAAATATACCCGTTGACCTTAAAAATGGTAAGCAACCACATTAGTAACTTTAAGAAGAAGTAGTGATAGATTCATCCACACTTATAGGTGAATGACATTCACAAAGCACTAGAAGGAGGCCTACTTGAATGGTTGAGTATGAGGTAACATAAATTTGATTAAAGTGAAGATTCACTCACAAACTTTATTTTGTCTTTAAATTATGATCCTTTAACCATTGACGAAGTTGTTTGACATTTAAAATTGAGGAAATCAATAGCAGATGGAATTGCATCTGTACAACAAAAAACTACTTTAGAGTTAACTAAACTTCTAAAAGGAGAGAAAACTGTTAAAATAAAATAGATTTAAAAGATAAAACTGAAACAAAATAGTAATGTTGACAAGGTCAAGGTAAACTTAGTAGCAAAAGGCTATAAGAAAGGATTCAATATTGATCGCGAGGAAGTCTTTGGTCCATTTTTAAATCTAGACACGATTGGATTAGTAATTTCGTTTGTAATAAATAGTTTATTACTTATCTTCCAACTAGATATCAAATTAACATTTTTACATAGAATCTTGAAGGAGTAGGCATTTGTTGATCAACCTTCTAATTATGCTAAAGTTGGACAAGAAAGACAAATAATTTTAGATTAAAAAGGGTTTGTATGGACTAAGACAAGCCCTAAAATAAAACATGTATGAACATTATTAAAGACCTTGAAGATAACATAGTTGACAGTTCTCTTTAAAAAAAATTGTGAAAATTTTGACATACTTAACTACAATAAAACTAGACATTATGCTTAATGAAAGTCTTATCAACATATTGATGGAATGTATAAAGATGCACCTCATGGCTACGGAAAAAAAAGTATTATTATGTTTGCAAAGAACAACATATTATGGAATATTGTATAAGAAAGGAAAAAAAACTTGATTTGCTTATATTCATTAGTAGAAATCATATGGAAGATCAAGATGATAGGTAGCACATTTGGATATATCGTTATGATTGGATTAGGAGCTATTTTATGATCATTAAGGAAGAAATATATTGTCACTCTTTTAACTATTGAAGATAAGCTTATAACAATAATAACTTGTGCTTATCAAACAATATTATTAAAGAATATTCTTAAGGAGCTTCATTTCAATCACGAAGGTTCTATTTCAACTTATTGTGAGAATAGCTCAACTATTAAACTATCCAAATTTTTGGTTTTATATTAAAGGAACAATTACTTTGCTATAAGACACTTAGATGACCTTACAAAGGAGAAAATAGTTGATCTCCTTTACTAAAAGTGAATATCAAGTTGTTGACTTGTTCACAAAACTCTTCAAGTTAATTACATTTGAAAAGTTCAAAAAGTTGCTTAGAGTAAGCAATATGAAAGAATCTATGCAAGATCATTAAACTTATATTATAAATATTGGTTGAAGGGAAGGTGTTGAAATAGATTGTCCAACTGTTAAAATAGATTGATATTTTGGACCAAAACCCATCTAAAGACAGACTATCTCGTTTTGGATAGGAGAACAGCAAAAGGGCTTTTAGCATCAGCATCTGCTAATCTGAATGCTACTGGGCTAACAACGACTAGACTTAAACAATACACGTACTACATAATTACACGAACCACATCTTGCTAACATTATTAGTAGGCCTTCTGTTTCTCAAGACCCAAGCAAACGTGATTCAAGTTCTTATGTAGCTGTACTGCACAGGCCTCTGCCAACTCTCTTGACCTTTATCTATTATGAATACGACAAAAAGAAAAATAAACTTAATTAAGGAATTTTCTTCGTCACTCGTCCATTTACTGATCTTAGATTTGACACCTCCACTTTGTAGGAACTTGCTCTAACCACAATACAAATAGAAAGGGCTTATGATTTCTCGGCTGATGTTGAATTGTGGCAGAAGAAAGGATGATGACTTTCAGAATGGTAAAGAAAGTAGAAGTGTAGTCATACCATACTACTTTTAGGATAGTGAAAGGTAGAAAGAAAGAGATAATGAAGTCAACACGGTGTGAATCATAATATACATAGCAATATGTAAGTTTGCTTTTGGTATATTTCTGCCACCTTTCCAAAATACAGCTGTTTTAACGCGTTTTTCACTTATTCTATCTGCATCATTCCTGCATCACCTACCCTGAAGCAATTCCATAGTCTACCCATATTACCCTCTTTTCAGTGCATAATTATAAATCCATACGCTGAAAATAAAGGGATTGCATTATTAATTAAACTGTAAAGACATCTAATAATTAATATTAAGTATTTCTTTAAAAGTAGTTAAATTGCAAGGTGTTCAATGATTAATGCAAGCCTTGTTTCCTGTGTTGTTTGTTAGGAAGAACACAATACACAAGACAAGAAGACTAGGTTATTTGTGTCATTGCAAGGATTATGTACAGAGTACTATTTACGTACTTATCAGTGTCCTATCAAAACTCAACTCCATTTGTACGAAAAAGATTAGTTGCCAGCTAGCTTCACTGTTCTGTAATCCATATATACACTATCACGCCGTTAATAAGAACTCTATATCTGAACCGAATCACCTACTTGCAGAAGCTAAAAGAACAAGAACATATACACTCTTTATTCTCTGTAAACCCATGCACGTCCCAGAAAAGCTAGTGAATCAGTTAGTGACCTGAAAGAGAAATATATTGCTGGTAGTTTGATCTTTCTCATGTCTCTGCTTTCAGAGCCTCCTTATGAGCCAAAACCAAACGTATTTGAATCAAGACCGCCCTCGAAACGGGGTTCTAAGAAGAGGGCCCGGCAACCCGAGAACCCTTTTCACGGGGTGAGACAACGGAGCTGGGGCCGGTACGTGTCTGAAATAAGAGTGCCGGGTAAGAAGACTCGAGTCTGGCTCGGGTCTTTCGGTTCGCCGGAGATGGCGGCGCGTGCATACGACTCCGCGGCTTTCTACTTGAAAGGCAACTCGGCGAGTCTCAACTTCCCGGACTCTGTCGGGTCGCTGCCTCTACCCAAGTCATGTTCTACGAGAGATATTCAGCTGGCGGCGGCTAAAGCAGCTGGGGTTGAAAATGTGGGGAAACGGGTCGGGGATGATCAGGATGGGTCGGGCGGAGAACCCGCTAGTTCGGGTTGGTGGGGTTTGGATGAATGTGGGTTAGCGACGGTGTCGTTTGACGAAGTGAAGGAAGCTCCTTTGCTGAGCCCGTTGAGATTTGAGTACGGAAGCGGAGAGGAGATGCCTTGCTCTTTGATGGATGACGACGAGTTTTTACTATCATGTTTTTAGACTGTAGAATTAGAAAGGAGAAAGTTGTAATTGAATACCTAACGTTTATAATTGTCCAATATTTGTGTATATATAAATAAGACGCTGAAATTCTTGATTTTGTTAAGTTTAATTTTGAAGCAAATTCTTCTTTAAAATAATAAAAAAGTATTTATTTCATATTTTAAAACTAATATATTAAATAATTTAATTTTCAAAAATAAAATGTTAACTAATTTGCATAAAAATAAATAAATAATAATTAAATTAAATGCAAATGTTTTTATTATAATTTAATGTAAAATTAAACTTTAAGTAAGGTAAAAATTGAAAAAAATGTTTTTTTATCATAATAGATTTTTTATGTCTAATTATTATTAAAAAGAACTATATTAATTTAACAAAGAACACTAATTTGGGAACGAATTTAGAAAACTAAAAGACGACACAATAAAATTTTGCTATATTTGATAAATAAGGATTGGTTGTTACTTTTTTTTGTTTTTTGTTTTCTTATTTTCGAGTTCAGATCACATGTTTTTTTAATTTTATTCTTATTTATTTTATGAGCATTCATCCATTTTTTTTATATATATTTTTGAACAAGTAAATGTTCATAAAACATGAATATGTTATCCATTAGTTCTTTTAATACAAATTCTTTAAACTCTTAAAAAATGATTTAGTGTGAAGCCCACTTCAGGAAAGCTGCTAAAGCACTATAGGAAGTTGTGATAATGACATTGATGAACAAATCCTCGTCAAGTTTATCAGCAAGCTGTTTACCATCTATACAAACGGACACGTATTGGTATCACCAACAACCTGCCCATGGACTTGTCCCTCTTAATATAATTACCTTTTTCAGGACCAAATGCAAATAATTCGTAGCTTAGGGAATTCAAATCATGCATATTACCGAATAAAGAAATCCAATATTTTTTCTGAATGCCCTCGTGTAATATTATAAATTGTAGAGGGTGAATTTGAAGTAAATAATAAAATTGCTTCTTTATAATTATAAAATTAGCATCAACCTTTATACATAATCTTACGACTTTACGAAAAACTACTTGTGTTTTTAGTAAACAGTCACTTAGATCTAGTTAATGTGACTTTCTTATGAGGAGGCACTACTTCTTTCGAAATTATGGGGCTATTTTGTAGAATTCCTTAAAAAGAATTGTCTCGTAACTTTAAGTATTCGTTGTAAAGAAAAAACTGCTCATAATATAATCAATATGAATAGGCTTGTGCACCAAAATTGAAGTGCGTAAGAAGCAAAGTAAAATAGCCCATGCCTAAAACACTTTCTCCTCCATTAATTGGATAATAGTTGTACGTGCCTCGGATGGAGTTGCGTGGTAGTCCCAAAAAGGTGAATTGCTAGTTTTCCACTAACCATTTTCTCAGCATAAGTTTCTTTTTTTTTATAATTAAAATTGATGAATTTAGCCGCAGAAATGTGTTGCCACTAACCATTTTTTCAACAAAACCTTAATACGTGTGTTTTCTCTGCTGTCACAAAATCCACGTTTATCTTCACTTCTGTTTACGAATCTCACATCCAAACTGGTGTTATTTGCAGAAAGAAGCTTGGAATTCACCTGAGAGTCCGCTGTGCAGACCACGACTATGATGGTGTCTTATATACTTCTGAAACAAGTAAAACTGAAACGGCCAGTGGAAACATAGAAGGGTGTCTTCTAAAATATTTGGATAAAGAGATTGAGACAAATCCAAATGAGTACAGTTGTAAAATTACAAAAGGAGCTCTTTTATAAATCAGGAAAGTTTGGAGCAAGAGCTCTTTTACCTTTGGAGTTACGTGCTAACTGCCAAGCAATGAACACAGTAGACTGTAAAGGAGGTAGAGGACAGTAGAGGCGAATGGAGAGGATGGGGAGACGATACGGGAGATAATCGTGTTGTGAAAATCGGCAGGATTAGAGCAGGTTCGCACTTAAATAAGACTGAAGGGATAGTGAATAACTACACAGATTTTATATAAAAAATTTCTAAATTAGGGTTAAAATTACGGGCAAGAATAGAAGAATTTTACTACCAAGAAGGAAAACTAGACCCACAAAAAATACATAGAATATTTTTGTATTTCTCTCTTTTTTCTCTTACCTCACTTCTCTCTTGTTATTCTGTCCATACTCTTTCTTTGTTCATCTTCTGCCTATTTATAAGCAGGTGAATGAAGATATGGTTGGCCAAATTGGCTAACCATTCTTTATTGTCTTATTAGGCATGTGCCAACCAAGTTTGACAAATTTTCCACTTGAAGATTTAATTAAGAATCAATCATATATTCACACAATTCTTTCTATCTTACCGCTTCATGTTGCTTACGTCTCTGTCAGGCCGCTTGAGGATCGACACCATATAAACTTGTCAGCATTGATTGCTTTTGTCATAAAATATGTGAGGTTATCCATTGTATGAATTTTCTGCCTGTCCACTGTTCCTTCTTCCACTTTTTCACGAACGAAGTGATACTGAATTCAAATGTACTTTGTCTTTGAATGAAATGTTGGATTCTTTGCAAGATGCAAAGCACTCTGACTGTCACAATATAGAGTAATATTCTCTTGTTTATTTCCATGTTCTTCCAACAACATATTCAACCACATTGCTTCTTTATTGGCTTGTGTAATTGTTATATATTTTGCTTCTGTTATTGACGTAGCCACAACTGGCTGTAATTTTGAAACCCAGCACATAGCTCCTCTAGCTAGTGTAAACACATATCCTATAGTAGATTTACTTTTATCAAGATCACCTGCATAATCAGCATCAACATATCTTCTGACAGTAAAATATAATCCTCCATGACATAATACAACATTTGAGGTTCCCTTGATATATCTGAGAATTCTCTTAACAGTATTACATTGCTCTTGACCAGGATTTGCCATGTATCGACTAACTATTCCCACTGCATGTGCAATGTCTGGTCTTGTACAAATCATAGTGAATATTAAGCTTCCCACTGCTGATGCATACGGTACTCAAGACATCTTCATCCTCTCTTCTTCATTGCTAGGACTCATACTTAAGGATAACTTGAAATTAACAGGAAGATGGGTATAAATTGACTTACAATCTTGCATGTTGAATCGCCGCAAGATCTTCTTCAAATAATTCTTCTGAGAAAGCCAAATCTTCCTATTATTTCTGCCTTAGTAAATTTGCATCCTTAGAATCTTGTTTCCTGGTCCCAAGTCCTTCATTTCAAATTCCCTAGCCAACTGTGCCTTCAATTCTTTGATACGATCATTATTGGGGCCAACTACCAACATGTCATCTACATACAATAGCAAGACTATAAAATCATCTTTCTTAAACGTCCTGAAATATGCACAAAGGTCTGCATTCAATCTGCTGTATCCAAGGCTCATGATGAAGGAATCAAATCTCTTATACCAACACCTTTGTGCCTGCTTTAAACTATACAGAGATTTGTTCAACCTGCAAACCAAGTTCTCTTTCCCTTTTTCTTCAAAACCTTCTGGCTGGATCATATAAATTTCTTCTTCAAGATCTCCATGGAGAAATGCAGTTTTCATATCTAACTACTCAATATGCAAGTCAAATGTAGCACACATTTCCAGGACGACTCGAATTGTGGTGAGTCAAACCACAGGAGAAAATATTTCATTAAAGTCAGTTCCTTCATTCTGAGCATATCCTTTGACCACCAATCAAGCACAATATCGCTCTACTTGATCGTCACTGCTCCGTTTGATCTTGTAAACCCATTTATTGCCAATATGCTTTCTTCCTTGTGGTAGTGATACCAGCTCCCATGTCTTATTTTTATGCAAAGCTTCAATTTCTTCCTGCATTGCTACTATCCACTGAGATGCATCTGAACTATTCATTGCTTCTTGAAGAGTTGATGGCTCTCTGTCCTTAGTTAAAAGACAATATGCAATATTGCTCTCCATAATATAATTAGAGTGCTAGCTCGGTGCTCTTCTTGTGTGAGTTGATCTCCGAGTATCTGAAACATCATATTCGACTGGTTCTTGCTCCTCGTGCTTTGATATAGCTTCAGAAGAATCATTTTAATCAAATTCCCTTTCCACCTATACTGTTGTAGTCTCTAAATTCTCTTTTGAAATGCTAACATCTTTTGTTTGCTCTTGATCATTATCTTCAAAGAAAATAACATCTCTGCTGATAATAATCTTGTGAGCAGTGGGATCACACAGACGATACCCCTTTACTCCTTCAGCATATCCCAACAAAATACATCTTCTAGATTTTGGATCTAACTTTATAGTTTCTTAGGCATTGAACATCACATAGGTAGGACTTTCAAATATATGGAGGTTGGAATAATCCATTGGTTTACTAGTCTATATCTCCATCGGTGTCTTCAACTCAACTGCAGTTTATGGAGCTCGATTCACCACATAACAGGCGATATTGATTGCTTCTACCCATAAGTTCTTATCTAAGCTTGCAGTTCTCAACATCGCTCTTGTTATTTCCAACAGAGTTCTATTTATCCAATCTGCTACTCCATTTTGTTAAGAAGTGTATGCCATCGTGAACTGCCTTTTGATGCCTTCTTGCTTGCAGAATTCATCAAATTCCTTACCACTATATTCGCCTCCATTATCTTAGTGCAAACACTTGATCTTCTTATTAGATTCGAATTCCACCCATGCTTTGTAAAATTTGAAAGTTGGAAACACACCTACCTTCCTTTGATAGGAATCACCCAATATATCCTCGAATAATCATCAATAAATGACACAAAGAAATTTGCTTCTCCTAGGGACGTAACTAGTGATGCCATACACCAGAGGGAATCAATTATAGAATTTCTTTGCTTCTGAACTTTGATATGTTGAACTTCAATCGATATTACTTGCTCATAATGCAATGCTCATAGAAGGGTAGTGATACCTTTGTGAGGCTTGGAAGTAGATTCTTCTCTGCAAGTAACTTCATTCCTTGTTTTGATATATGTCCAAGCTTTTTATGTCACGTCATTGAAGATTTGTCATCAAGACTAGTTACCGTAACGGATGTCTCTCCTTTTTGCAAAGTTACTCCCTTTAGCATGTACATATTTGCAACAATCCTCTCTGCTTTTATAAATACCAGCACTCATTTAATCACTTTCATGATCTTGTTTTGAATCTCAAATCTGAAACTGAGATCATCTAGTTGTCCTATAGACAACAAATTCTTCTTCAAGCCCTCTACATGTTGCACTTTTTCAGTAGTCTGAGTTGTCCCATCATATATTTTTAACTTGATGGTGCCGATACCAACTATCTTCAGAGCTTGATCATTACAGCTATACACAGATCCCGCAGAGCTAGATTCATACTGATGGAACCATTCTCTTCAAGAGATCATATGAAAAGTAGTTGCTGAATCGAGAAGCCATACATCAACAAATCTTTTGTTACCTCCAATAGTCGTTGTCGTTTTACAGACCATTGCACCTTCATCATCTGAAGTATTTGCTGCATTTTCTTGAGGAATAGAATCTTTCTTATTTAGGTTCCAATAATCCTTCTTCAGGTGCCCTTCCTTGCTATAATTGTAGCACTTGAAATTCTTCTTGCTCCTGAATTTTGGTCTACCATTACTATGACTCTCACTTGGGCCAAGTTCCATTGATCTTCCTCCCGTCACCGCCAAGGCCTCCGCTTGTTGCTAATTTGTTAGCCTGTCTTCCTTACTTTTGCCCTGACTCTCTTCTTCCAGAATAGCATCTGCAATATTGTCGAAAACTAGAGTGTCTGTGTTGTTTTTTAAATTGATGACGAGTTGATCATACAAATCTGGTAAACTTTGGAGTAGAAGTTTCAAACGTTCACTTATCTCTATTGTGTGCCCCAATGATGTGAGTTGGGAAAATAGAGTATTTAAAGTATTTAAGTGCTCCGCCATCAAAGTGGATTCTGCCATATGTAAAGTGTATAGTTTCCTCTTCAGAAAATTTTGTTATGGAGTGATTTAGCCTTGTACAATTTTGTGAGGTGATCTCATATTTCCTTTGCAGACTTCTTTTCCTCTATGATGGTTAATACTCCATCATCTAAAGCTAGGTGAAGATTAGCTATAGCATTCCCATTCATATTGTTCCACTTTTCATCTGTGACTCCAGCTGGCGGTTCACTAATGGCCGCCAGACAATTATCTTTCCTCAAGATAGCCTTCATCTTCAACTTCCACAATGAAAAATTACTCCCATTGAACTTTTCAATCTCAAATTTTGTTGCCATTGCTTCTAACATGAATAGAATTTAGCTCTCACTATTTCACGTAAATAGTTCTCATATATATGAATAGTACTTGTACGTATGAATAATTCCGTATATGTGAATAGTATCATATGCGTATATATGAATAGTACCGTACGCGAATAGTACTGTATACTTGAATTACAGTAACTGCACAGTTTAATGCAAAAATAAATGCATAAACAATTGTCACCTTTTGTGTTACTGTTCACCACTTTTATTATGCTCACCTGAACTCCGAACGGATTACGCCAAAAAATTCGTCATAATTTTTTCACCTCACTCTGCACCACTTGTTGTAAAAATCGATCAGATTAGAACAGGTTTACAGCTAAATAGGACTGAAGGAATAATGAATAGACGCATAGATTTTACGTAAAAAAAACTTCTAAATCAGGGTAAAAATCACAGGCAAGGATAAAAGAATTTTACTACTAAAAAATTGGAGAATTACAAGGAAAAAAACTAGACCCACAAAAAATACATAGAATATTTTTGTCTCTCTCTCTTTTTTCTTCTTATCTCACGTCTCTCTTGTTGTTCTGCCCATACTCTCTCTTTGTTCATCTCCTGCTTATTTATAGGCAGGAGAATAAAGATATGGTTGGCCAAATTGACCAACCATTCTTTGTTGTCTTATTAGGCATGTTAGGCACCGAATTTTGGTGCTTAACATGCCAATCAAGTTTGACAGATCGTCTACGCCATAAAGCTTGTGTTATCCCTGTGCCATTTTACTTTAGCCACAAACTTGGCAATAAATAAATGGGATAAAGCAAAAGTTGTGGTAGGAGAAGGATGATACAGGATGACACAGACGATCTCATGCTAGACGATAGAGTGATAGAATGGTAATGGCACTGAAAGAGGAGATATGCAGTCCAGTGACAGTGACAATGAAGATCTACTGATGATGAGGAGATGAGAGCATGTCAGACAAAAACAATTGTGAGGGTAGTTTTGGTATTAAATCTAGGGTCAATTTGGTGATTGATGAGGATGGGTGTTTCTAAACTAAATTGAATTGAGGTATGGTCTTGGGTACAATGAATTAATTAGGTTAATTTGGTCAACTTTGTGAATCAACGATGGTGATGCGTCAAGGGATGTCCTCCTCTGTAATTCTACATAGGGCATTTTAATGCATTAGTGGTTACTTAAGTAACCATTTCACTGCTCATATTCCATCTGTCTCAATTGAATCACCATCTTCATTCTTAGATCTAAAGTGCAAGGTTCAATTTCTGGTCAAATTCGATGATGCCAAGATGATGTAGCTACTTGCCTCCACAAATGCTACATGTTGCTGAGTGGCAAAGGATAACCAACACTAAAGAAAAGATCTCACAGAGAAAAGGGTTTTGAGAGAGAACAAAAAGAAAAGGTAGTAAAGGAAGAGAAGAGAAAGCATGAGAAAGGAAGAAAAGAGGAAGCACGAGAAAGGTGAAAGCAACAGAGAGAAAGATAAGTTTTGAAAATTTTTCTTCTTTTATTCCTTCTTATTCTTCTCTTGCTTATATATTATATTTTTTTGTTGAATTTCAGCCCATCTATTACAAGTCTCTCTCACAAGCTTGGGCCCACTTGTTACAACAAACTCCAAAATATTCTCTACAAGGAGGATGTTACAGTAACTATTATAACTGATTATATCCATTGCTCTACTTGGTCTGTAAAGAAATGACAATATATAATTGACTGGATAGTATGTGTGCGTATGGTTGATTGTATGCATAATGATGGTAGTGGGTTATGATAATTGCTTATATTTGCTACATTGATATTTATGTCATCACAATACACCTCCTTTGGATTCAAGTTGATGCCACTATCGGTGAAGTTTACCATATAATTTATGAGAAAAGCAAAGTTTATGGCTTCCCAATAGGGCTTTGCACCAGTTTGAGAGTTAAAGGGACAGACAAGAGAGAGAGAGGAGAGAAGAAAATTTTATTTTCTTTAATTTTGAGTCTCATTTGCATATAAGATACATATATGATAAGGGCCCACAAAAAATACCAAATTTCTTTTTGTTTACGGAGGGTTGATGGAAAAGTTAAGTATGGGTTCAAATTGAAAGTTTGTGAAATATTAAGGTTTTTTTTGTACATGTTGAAATGATTGAGTTTAAATTAAAATTTGGTCAAAATGGTTGAGATCTAATTTGATCCTTTTGCCTATAAAAATACTAATAGTTAATACTGGAATTATCTATGTGTATTAAATAGTAAAAGTCTATTAAATAACTGTATTTACAATATAAATTTATATTTGAAATTCTTGGTAAGTTTAATGGCAAAATGTTCAAATTTTACATTAATATTTTTTATCAAAATCAAATTGAAATCTAAATTTATATGCTTTAAAAAGCCTTAATAATTCTCAAACATTCAATTTGCACCCTAATTTAACTTCTTTGTCATTTATTTGTTACAAAAAGTATATTTTGTATTTTTGTAGATCCTTTGTCAGATGTTTATCCTATATGATAAGTGGGCCAAAATTTCCCTCCCTCTTTCTCTCTTTTCTCACCTCCCTTTTTTAGTGCTTTCTCTTCAACTTCTTTACTTTCCATCCCTAATTTCTCTAACTTTATCTTTTACAGATTTTGTTAGAGTTAGGCTTGGCAATCTGTTGGAAAGGCTTCACCCAAAAATTTTTATTCATGTCCACGCCAACTTCAAGCCCAATCAGCTCTGAGGCACCTAGCCCAGTCCCAAGCCAAATCGAGTCTAGGCAACTAAAAGCCTAGCTCAGATAAAATTTTTAATTAAAAAATAAAAAACAAAGTCATTTTACTCAAAATGATGCCATTTTCTTAAAAAAATTTAAAAAGCTTGAGAAAGTTTGAATAAATTAAGTCAAGTCAGTTAGCATAGGGATAAACTTGGGCCTAACTGTCATCTTTAGTTGGAGCCAGTAACTTGGAATAGAAAGAGAGCTTAGAAGACTCTTGTTGTAACGCCCTATATTAGGGGTTAGAATATTAAGGAATTTCAATGCATGGTATGCTTGGCATAATTGAGTTTTTGCTTATTTGAGCAT
>JANITX010000210.1:9397271-9426313 GCA_027564395.1 Erythroxylum ulei | reverse complement strand
TCACAATAATTATAAAAGTTGAAGTAAATAAAATAACTAATTAAAAAAATTTTGAAAAAAAAGAGGGGGGCAGAAGAGGCAGGAGGGAGGGAGGAAGAGTTTAAAATTTTTTGAAAATTTTGCAAAAAGTTCCTCTATTTTTAAAAGATTTTCGGTACTGGTCAGTATTTGACCGGTATTTTGAATACTGACAGGTACCGATCAATACGGGCCGATACTGACTGGTATTTAAACTCGGTATGCCGATACTAACCAATATTTAAATTCGATAAAACTATCCCTTTATTTTATGCCAATTTTGATCTAATACGATACATATCGGCCGGCACAAAACGGTATCCAAAACTCTGTATTAAGCCCTAAATTTGAGCTTTAAAATCAGTATATTTGGATTTTTTTAAAACCCCTAAAGTACAATCCACATAGGATTTTACTCCATTTGACGTCTTTACGTCAAGTGAATGGACCAAAACAGAATGATTAATTATTGGAGAATTATAATAGCAAGTGGCGTTAACTTCGAAGAAAAGAAATATATTTTCCCATACATACTGAACTGCGATACATCATGTTGAATTGAAAAATATAGCTTTCTTATCATGGATGTTCATTGACCGTTCCAAAAGCCACTTATGATTCTTCAAACTTTACTGCAAGCCTTTTATAATTTTATATGTTGTAGAGAAGTCTGAGTAACAAATTAAGGTGTAGTAGACAGGGTGTTCCCTACATGCGGATCAGCCGATTAAGAAATCATAATTGGTAATGGCTGGCAAGCGCTTGATCCTTCTCACTTCCCCCCTGGAACCATGTGGATGGATCCCTCCTGCAAAAATCCAAAAAGTTACAGAAGAAAATGGCATGAAAAATTATTCTTTTTCTCTTAAGTATCTTCAGGCTCACTTGATCCAGGAATGTTGGAAGCAGCAAAATTGGTATTAACGAGTACTCCAATGGTTGCGTAAGTGATGAGTTAGCAGCTAAGAACTCTTAACGCAAAAATTATAATTCAAGATTTAGGAGAAATTCATTTATTTACAATTTTTACAGTTACAAATTACATAAACACAAAAATTATAATTCAAGATTTAGGAGAAATTCATTTATTTATTTTTACAATTATAAATTACACAAGGCAATGGTAATTATAATTGCGAGTATATATTTTGTTAATGAGATCTAATCTAAATTACTATCATAATTACATTCGAAATATTTATAATTGTATTCACGTTGTCTATGATTATCACACTAATTATGGTTTTATATAAGAAGCAAGATGAAGTCTACATAATAGATCATTAATTATCACAAGGTTTTTCATATCGCTTGTAGACATTCCATCCATACTATCACTCCACCAATTCATATTGAGAGAAGTATTTGGTAAATCCATCTACACCAGACCTAATGAAGATCCACCTGGATCATCTGACACATCTAGCCTCATTTTAATGTTACAACCGGTTTTATACACAAAGAAGGAAAAAATAAACCTTCTATCCACCATGTCAAAGATGATGGCCAATCAGTATATATTAACCATCATCGATGATGTTATATATAAGATATTGACTTATCTATATGTGAACCAGATTGTAAGATATGTTCTACACTAGACTGTATCAAAACAGATAACAAAGATGAAGCTTATGTTTGAAAGGGGTAGGTAAAATTTCGAAGGAAAGGAATGCAATAACAATCCAGGGAAATTCATCATTGTCAACCTCAAAACAATTTCATCCTAAGCACAATGATTATGATCCAGATACATATTCAACAATTTTGTTATTATTTCTAAAAATGATTTCAAATTTTCAATTGTTAGCTCAATGTTTATTTTTAATGATTTTGATGATAACTTTATAATATTTCAAAATTCAAATTAGATTTATTTCCTTATATAAATAACGATATAATTCTTAAAAGTTGCTTCCTTTTTTACAGGAACCTTAATTATGAATTTACCTAATTAGAAATGGTTCCATAAAATCCGGAAGGATTTTACAAATTTTAATAATTAGTTCGAAAGTTTTGATAGAATTTGTTTTAACGTCTGAATATCGAAGATTTTAGTAAAGATGATATCGAAGATTCATTAGATACAAAGTCAACTCAGAATTAAAATAAAGCAATGGCTAGTTGAAGAAAATGTCTACTTAAGAAAGAGTCACTACATTTGTAAAAAACACACAGATTTTTTAAATACTTTAGCATCGTCAACATTCTTAAAAGTTATATCAAACTCCTTTTGCCTTAGAAAGTAAAAACACTCTATCGAGAGAGAGATTGTTATTCTTTAAGAGTTTACATTAAAAAAATGTACTTGTGAGCTTGAAGAGACACATCAAATTTAATACTTGGATTCTTATAGTGAAATACTCAAGTTGGGTACTTGGGGACTGGATTTAGGTTTCGTTAATAACCGAATCAGTATAAATCGACTGTGTCATTCTTTCTCTTTTCCTAACTTTAAATTTCCACATTATAAGTTTGTGTTTTCAAGAGGCTCCTTAAATTTTACAATAGGCTCCTTTTGTTTTTATATCGCAAGAGGTCCCTTTCGTTTTAAGTGTTAACAAGCTCCTATCGATTAACATGCTCCTTTCTTTTTAAGCGCTAGTAGGCTTCTTTCCATTAACAGAATCCTTTCTTTTTAAGCACTAGTAGGCTCTTTTCGATTGACAAGCTCCTTTCGTTTTTAAACAATTAATAGGATCCTTCCGTTTTCAACGTTAATAGGATATTTTCAAAAGTTGATAGGACTCTTCTATCTATAGACTTATTTTGTTTAGCAGGATATTATCATTTGAAAGTACCTTGCTATTTTTTTTACACACAATTCACCCCCCCTCTTGTATGAGTTTGCTTTATCATTTGGTATCAAAGTGAGGTTTCACATTTATTGTGTTTTACAACACGTAATAGATCATGACAAACAATTGAGAAACCTCGAAGGATAATTCGTCTCAAAGCCTCCTTATTGCAATGGAAACAACTATTCCTATTGGAAAGAGAGAATGACTATTTATTTTCAATTTGAAGATATTGAAATCTGGCAAGCTATCAAAGTTGGGCTCACACCTCCTGCTACTGACGACTTAGAAATGTGGATTGATGCTGATAGAAGAAACACACAACTGAATGCCAAAGCAAGATAATATTTGATTTGTGCACCATCTCCGAAAGAGTATGAAAAGATATCTTATTTCTCTATAGCAAAGGAAATGTGGGACAAACTACAAGTCACCTTTGAAGGGACGAACGAGGTAAAGAAACATAGAATAAGTCTTTTAGTACATCAATACGAAACTATTTACATGAAACAGGGAGAAATAATAGACGAATTCTTTGGACGTCTCAACAGTGTCATCACTGCCTTAAAGAACTTTAGTAAGATATATCCCAATAATGAACTTGTGACAAAGATTCTAAGATCACTACCAAAAGAATGGAGACCTAAGGTGAAGCTCTAAAGATTGCAAAGGATCTCGACACTATCTCACTCAACTGGTTAAAAGAAAACTTAATGATCCATGAAGCTGAACTTAGGCGAGATGAAGGATCCTCATACAAAAGAGGAATGACACTAAAAGTAGTTGATAAATCAAATCCATCAAACGGAGATGAAATTGACACTGAATTGCAAATAGATCGATACGACGAATTTAATTTCATGGTTAGAAAATATGCCCGCTTCTATGAAAAGAAGCTTATGAAGAAGAGAGAAGGAAACAAGAAACTAGAAACAACATGTTCCTATCAAAAGGGAGCAGCGATAATAGCAATACACAAAACATTCAAATCATATGTTACCACTACAAGAAGCTTAGACATACAAGACCAGAATGTCCTCTTCTTCAAAAAAACAAATCAAAAAATAGAAAAACCCGAAAAGCAAGCTATGGCTGCAGCTTGGTTAGATGAAGACTTTGAAAAATTTTAAAAAGAAGTCAACAATGTTTACTTTATGGTCGAATTAGGAGATGGTGAGGTATATTATTTTGACTCTAATATTGAAATTGATGAATTAAGAGATGCATATCATGATTTATATGATTAGTACAAAAAATTAACAATGCAATATTTCAAAAAGGCTGAGAAGTCCAAAAATAATGATGCATCCTTGACGAATAAGATAAAATCACTGGAATCTAAGAATAATAATTTGTTGTCTAGAATTATGTCTCTTGAAAATGACAACAACCAAAAAGTCTCTGACAAGGAATTCTTGGAGCAAAAGGCAAGTTAGCTAGAGAATGCATTGCTTGAAAATGATTCTGTTAAGGTAAACAGTTAGAAGCAAGAATTGCTTCTCTAAAAAATGATCTTGCTAATTTTGTTGATGGAAGGAACTATCTTGATGCATTACTTAGGAATAGTAAAGGTATTTTTAATAAGGCTGGAATAGGATATAATGAAAAAAAATATTATTAGGCCATACAAGAATTTCTTTGTTAAATCCAGCAATAGCCATAGTTAAAACAATAGGAACCTGATAAATAGCAAAAATTACATTGATTCTCATTCATCTGTTTTGTACAATTATTGCGGTGGACATGGTTATATTATTCATTCCAGTAACTTTCGAAAAATAAAGAAATTATCTCAGATGTATGTTTGGGGACTGAAAAGTTAAATTAATAACCTAAAAGGACCTAAAAAAATTTGGGTACCTAAAATGAGACAATATATTCTATAGATATGCTTTAGAACAGTGACAAGAGAAAATCAATGGATAATTTATAGCGGTTGTTTGAGACACATGACAAGTGAAATATCACATTATATTGAAAGGAAAGACAGAGGTAATATTGTCTTTGCCAATTAAACTAAGGCAAAAATCACTGGAATTAGTAAAATTGGTGACTCTAACTCTGCTTCTGTTGATAATGTCTTTTATGTTGATGGATTGAAACATAACTTGTTGAGTGTAAGTCAATTATATGATAAGGGTTATAGAGTTACTTTCTATGTATCACATTGTGAAATAATTGATAATCTTAATGATAATATTGTATTCGTTGGTCCTAGAAATCAGAACATATACTATACTCAACTGGAAGATATGTCTTTATAAAATGTCAAATGTTTTGTTTCAATAGAAAAGGATTCATTTATCTGATATAGAAGATTTGGACATCCCAGCATGAGCATCTTGTCAAAATTGTCAAAAAATGAGTTAGTGAGAGGACTACAAAACCTGAAGTTTAAGAATAATTAGGTCTATGAAGCTTGTTTAAAAGGAAAACAAATTAGAAGTAGCTTCCCTCCAAAAAATATTATGTCCACTAACTAGCTGCTTGAACTTGTACACATGGACTTATTTGGTCCTATGAGAGCTTAAAGCTTTGGAGGTAAATATTATGACTTTGTTATAGTAGATGATTATTCTAGATTTACATGGGTTTATTTTCTATCAAATAAGGATGATACTTTTGAAGTTTGAGAATTTTTGTAGAAAAATTTATACTGAAAAAGGGTAATGCATTACATCAATTTGGACCAATCATGGAGGACAATTTGATAACAGAATATTCGAAGATTTTTGTAATGAAAATGAGACATCTCATAATTTTTCATGCCTAAGGGCTCCTTAGTAAAATGGAGTTATTGAGAGAAAGAACGCGACTCTCGTTGATATGGTCAGGACAATGATGTGTGAAAGTCATCTACGTCATAGTTACTGGGCAGAAGTTGTATCTATTGCCTATTACATACTTAACAGATGTCTTATAAGACATATTCTCAAAAAGACCCCTTATGAGTTGTGGAAAGGAAGAAAACTGAACGTTGCTTACTTTCGAGCGTTTGGCTGTAAGTGTTTCGTATTAAATAATGGAAAGGACAATCTTGAAAAATTTGATGCGAGATTAGATGAAACTATTTTTTGGGTTACGGTACTACCAGTAAGGGAATCAGAGTTTATAGTAAAAGAACAAAGAGGATAGAAGAATCAATACATGTGGTATTTGACAAAGCATTAACCTCGACAACGTCAACTGATTCAGATGATGAAGAGCATCCTTTAGCTCCTAAAAATACATTGCAAACTCAAACTACACGTATAGTATCTTTAGAATTACAAGATCAAGAAGTCCTTTTGAAGCTAGGATGGAGCAGGCTCCTTCATCTCAGCAGGAGCCTATACAACAAAAAACATCAAGAGAATGAAGAGGTCAAGATACACATCAGTACATTATAGGAGACCCTTCTAAAAGTCTAAGAACCATATCATCCTTCAAAAACAATCATATTGCCTTCATTTCACAATTAGAACCAAAGATAGTTGAAGAGACCCTTACTGATGAAAATTAGGTTTCAGTTATGAAAGACGAACTGAATCAGTTTGAATAAAACAAAGTTTGGAATCTAGTACCTCGTTCGAAAAATAAGTCAGTCATTAAAACTCGCTGGGTATTTTGAAACAAACTTGATGAAAATGGTAAGGTGATAAGAAACAAAGCTAGACTTATAGCTCAAGGTTATAATCAACAGAAAGCATTAATGCAGGGGGAGTTTAAAATGAACATGATGGGAGAACTATCTTTCTTTCTTGGATTACAAATCAAACAAACAGAAAAAGGGATCTTTATTAGCCAAAAAAAATACACAAAGGAACTCATCAAGAAGTACCATTTTGAGAATGTCAAACTAATGGGTACTCTTATGTATACTAGAACTAAATCTGATAAGGATGAAAACGGAAAGGATACGGATGAGACAAAGTACAAAGTAATAATTAGGTCACTACTATATCTTACAAACTCAAGACTAGATATCATGCTTAGTGTGTGCCTTTGCGCACGCTTTCAATCAAATCCAAAAGAAAGCCACCTTCAAGCAATCAAAAAGAACTTTCGATATCTTCATAGAACTATGGATTTCAGATTATGGTATCCAAAAAATAATTTATTTAACATAGTTGGCTATTGTGATGTAGATTATGCAGGTGATAAAGTGATCACTGTCAATTGCTTGAAGGATTTCTAGTTTTCTGGTCTTGCAAGAAACAAAATTGCACAATGCTTTCAACAACTGAAGTGGAATATATAGAAACTGCCAATTTTTATGCTCAAATCTTATAGAAAAAGCATCAACTCTAGGATTTGCCTCTGAACTTTAATCATATTCCTATATTATGTGATAATACTAGTGCAATAAAATCTTTCTAAAGATCCTATACATCACTCTAGGACTAAACATATAGAAATCAAGCATCATATTCTTAGAGGTCATGTTTTAGAAAGAACCATTGATTTTTTACATGGTAATACTAAAAATCAAGTAGTTGATATCTTTACTAATCTACTCTCTAAAGATAGATTTTGCATGTTAAGAAAAGAGCTTGGTATATGCAGACTATCTGATATTATTTTTGTATGAATTTTCTATGCCAAACATTAGCAGGCTCCTTCTAATCTGTTTTTTTTATAAGCCTCCTCTTATTTTAGTAGGCTCCTCTTAGTTGAGAAGGCCCCTCTCAATTTAGATATCTCCTTTTAGTTTAGTAGGATCCTTTTAATTTAAAAGGCCCCTCTTATTTTAGAAGGCTCCTCTCAATTTTACAGAGCAGGATACATGTGTCCTAAGAAGGAAGTTAGTTCATGGCATCGTTTCAGCTTTTAAAGCGCGTGAATGCCACCCTTGACAGTTTTCCATACGTGACTAATAGAGACACGTAGACGATCACACTTCCTTCATTAGCGTGTACGACTGCTAATCTTCACACGAAATCAACGCCCTAAAATCATTTAACGGACTTCTTTCTTCTACTCATCGTTGTCTTTCTCAAAAGCGTCGTTCTTTCCTCTCTGCACCCTGACTTTCTGCTTCCTCTCAAATCTTTTAAACCTCAAATGGCACGAAAAAAATCAAAGGGACAAAAGAAAACCTTGACTTCCTCTTCTAGACATGGTGAAACTCTTCACCGTGAACAAACTCTGGTTTCTGATTCTTCTTCTCTTTCACCAATAATAGGATCATTAAACACTCCTACTGAACCTGTTTCTATTTCGTAAAAGCTTCAAGTTTCAAAAACACCAATTCAAGAGACTCCAAATGAGAGAAAAAAGCAGATTTTGGCTATGATATCCTTAGAATCAAACTCTGATTCATCCTCCGGGCACAAACAACAATAGTCTCTAACTTTAGTGAAGAAGAAAAAGAAGAAGAAGAAGAGGAAAAAGCAAAAGAAGAAAAAGAAGAAGAAAAATCTTTGAGTGAGGAGGAGCCAGCAAGAAAAGTAAGGTTTTACTCTCCTTCATTCTCACTACTTACTCTTACTTTGCCTATCCTATCTTCCAAAACTTCCTTACCACCTTCGACTACTCCTTAACCCTATTCTAAGGATAAGAATGTGCCTGAAGTGCACTAGATTGTAAATGATGATGGTTCAGATGAAGAACTAGCTCCATTAATAAGACGACCTTGGACCAGAGCAAGTGTTGCAAAACAAGATGAGAAATTTGTTGAATAAGAAGGAACCCCTGACGTTGAAAAGAAAGAAGAAGAAGAATATCGAAAGAGAAAAAGAGAAGAAATAAGAAAACGTAAAGCGCCTATGATTAAAGAAAAGATTGAGGAACCCACTGTTAGGGATGAGCCACCTTATGAAGAAGCTCTATTTGAAGAAATCCCCAAAGCAAAAAGATCAAAACTAAATAAACAAAAGCAAGGAGAGTCTTTAGCACTGGTTAAATTGTTCCAGTCAATGGAAGCTAAAGCTCGGTATAAAATGCGCTACAAAAAGAGAAAGGTGGTCATTGGGTGCATTTTGCCTCCCAACATATTTGATGATATTGATATTCCAATCTCTCCCTATTTTCTTACTGTTGGTTAGGAAAAAATTTTAAATTTGGATGAAATAGTGTGTGATGAATTAGTTAGATGTTTTTACACACACACTAGAAAAGAAGAAATTGATGGGAAGCTAGCAATCATCTCATGGGTACGTGAGTCTGAGATCTTAACTATGGAGGAAATCTTGAGGAACATTCTGAGTGTAATTCCTATAGGTAGGACTGACCTTCCCTGTCATAAATAAGATATGCTGACCTTGATCTAGGAGAGGTTGTGGACTTTATATATCTACACACTGAGAATGCCCATGAAGGGAAACCCTGGTGTAGACACTTAGACCTACTGCCAAGATGTCTTGCATCCATATTGGCTACTTTAGTTTTTCCAAGGAGTAGCTAAGTAGAAAGATGTAGTTTCCTGGATACGTATATGGTCTACAATCTTTTGAAGGGCAATGAGATGAACCTTCCAGTAATGCTTCTGAAGTTTATGGTGAACAAGGGAAGTCATAAGAATACCACTGGTAGTCTACCATATGGGATGTTGCTGACCAAGATTTTTGCTTATATTGGAGTGTCATTTGACAATCTGAGTTGGTATGAACCTGCAAGGTTCCACTCTTCAATTCCCTACCAATTCGGTTACAAGCTAAAGGACAATATGTGGATTGAGAAGAAATCAGAAAGAGCACCAAACCTCTTGAATCCTACCCCACAAAAGTCAACCCTTATCATACTCTAGAGCACGAATGACTTGATTCTTCACCAACTGAGGGACATTCGCTCTATTCAGGATCAAATGCGCAGACATATTAATAGCCTGCAAAACCAAATCCTGGACATGCAAATTCTTCTTAGAAAAATTGTTGATTCTCTTAACTAATTTTGTTACTATTTTTACTTGGATTTTTTCTTACATCTCGTGATATTTCTTATGAATTAATTTCATTTCCTCCTTTTTTTGATAATGACAAAGGGGGAGAATAGTTAATGATAAATTTTGCATCTATGATATATTTTCAATATTGCCTTGATGATATATTTATTTTTTGATGATATATATCTGTGATATATTTAGCTGTGATATATTTTCCTAATTGCTACTGAAATATTTTGCTAATTGTTGAAATGTTGTTGAACTTGTGAAGTTTAAGTTTATGATATACAAACGATAGGCTCCTTCCTTTAAAAGTCAGGTTCCTTCTAATTATAACTGTGAGTAAGAATATATAAAGTTTATATGTATCTTTTGAACTCCTTTATTATTATTTGAATTTTGAAAATATATCTATTATTGTTTGTCATATCAAAAAGTTAGCTCAAGGTTTATTTTTAATGATTTTGATGATAACTTTATAATATTTCAAAATTCAAATTGGATTTTTTTCCTTACATAGGCAACAATATAATTCTTAAAAGTTGCTTACTTTCTTGCAGGAACCTTCTTTATAAATTTACCTAATTAGAAATTGTTTCATAACATCCGAAAGGATCTTACTAATTCGAATAATTACCTCTGAAAGTTTTGACAAAATGTTTTTCTTAACATCTGAATATCGAAGATTTCAACAGAGATGATATTTAGATATAAAGTCAACTCATAATTAAAATAAAACAATGGCTAGTTGAAGAAAATGTCTACTTAAAGAAGAGCCACTGCATTTACAAAAAACACATAGATTTTTGAAATACTTTAGTAGCATTAACATTCTTAAAAGTTATATCAAACTCCTTGTGCCTTAGAAAGTGAAAACACTCTATCAAAAGAGAGATTGTTAGTCTTTGAAAGCTTACATTGAGCTTACTTTATATTTATTTTTGAAAGCTTATAGAGGCTTGTTAAACACTTCGATTGTGAAGGTTAGAGAACCCTGAAAAATATGTACTTGTGAGCTTGGAGAGACGTCAAATTTAATACTTGAATTCTTATAGTGAAATACTCAACTTGGATAATTGAGTACTAGATGTAGACTTCGTTATTAGCCGATTCAGTATAAATCGACCGTGACATTCTTTCTCTCTTCCTAGCTTTTAAATTTTCACATTATAAGTTGTGTTTTCAAAAGGCTCCTTCGGTTTTATAATAGGCTCCTATTTTTATATTACAAGAGGTCCCTCTCGTTTTAAGCATTAACATATTCCTATTGATTAACAAGCTTTTTTTTAGCGCTACCAAACTCCTAACGATTAGCAAACTCCTTTCTTTTTAAGCGCTAGTAGACTCCTTTCAATTGATAGGCTTCTTTCGTTTTCAAATAATTAACATGATCATTTCGTTTTCAACGCTAACAAGATATTTTCAAAATTTGATAGGACCCTTCGATATGTAGATTTATTTTGTTTAGGAGCATATTATCATTTGAAAGCACCTGTCAATTTTTTTTACACACAATTTAACATTACATAATCTTCCATTATAAATCATTAACATCATCTTCAATGTACTTTCCCTAAAATCGATTTTCTTTGTAAGGTCCGTTATATTTTTAATATTAAACTCACTTTTATAATAATCTTCCATTACTTAATCCTTAATTATCATCTTCCATTACTTCCTCTAGAATTGATTCTCTTTGCAAGGTCCACTGTATTTTTAATATTAAACTCCTTTTTTTATAGTAATCTTCCATTACTGAACCCTTAATCATCGTCTTCTTTTATTCTAGTATCTACAACGTAACTCGTAGTAATCTATAACCAACAATTGTCTTCATCTTCAAACGTAAAAGAATATGTTTATCGTAATAATTAATAATTTTTTCTGACAGGATTTTGTCCACATTACCTGATAGCTGTCCAGAAGTAACACATCCTACGTTTGTAATACTGTCTCTGTATTACGTGACGGTTTTGGCCCTGTCAAGAAATTAAAGAACCACCCTGGGTTAAGTAGCATTCTCCTGTCTCCATTGATATGGTACATTAATTGGTTTTGCATGCAAATCTGAATCAGATACCAGATAAATGAAAAGGGTCCAGAAGAATAGGCACATAGCTAGATGAATCATGAAAGAAAAAATTGAGGGATATAGAGTAAACACAGGTCTGTTGGTTTTACCTTATCACGGAAAGAAACAACAAAAAAGTTACCTGTAAAACCCATGCAGCTGCTTTGTCTCTTTCTATTGAATATTACTTGCAAACTATGCTGCCGCCTTCTCCACTATCCTTCATTTTCTCTACATCAACCATTCCATTTGTCTCTGTCTCTCTCCGTACTTTCTCTTCTCAAACTTTCTCTATTTCTTTTCCCTGCCCGATTTCTATAAAACCCAACATTCTAGTAGTTGTTTCCCACCGTGGAGAAAAGGATGTTTCTTGCACAGAAATTAATTTGCTATTACTCCTCAGCCATTTGTTGTACGAGACAACAGTGTTTAGTGCCTGAGTACTGTTATCTTCAACCTTCTTTGGCATGAGTAGCAAGCAGAGGTACGTAAATGTTGGTTCAGAAGTGGACGTATAGATGATGAATAAGCATGTTATATATCTCTTAATGTACTGTAGGACTAGATTAGACCTGTTAAAATGGATGACATGCTTGTATATTCCAGATTTCAGACAGACAGAGGTGAAGATTATCAGCTGGCCGGTAGTCTTTTTGTCTGAAAATGAAGTGCTCTGCCTGGCTCCCTGAATGCCATGTAAGAAGTTTTTGTCAAAAATGTTGGCGACCTTCCTATTTGGCATACGGGGAGTCTGGCAGGCTCCAACTTATTATCAGACGATATACACAGCACCATGTGTATTCCTAGCTATTAAGAGCAGGCCAGGCACTCTATATCTCCGTTTCAAGCGTATGACGACTTCTATATTCGTAAGAAACTAAGTTTCATTTACATCTGAATCGAAATGCATGTTAAAATTGTCACATCTGATATACACAAATTCTAGCAGAACTGCTACTGCTAGCCAAAAAGCATTAGTCCAGAGACACAAAATAAATACCAGCGCTTGAAATATTGAAGGTATGCATGTTTATGTATTATTTCTGATTTTCTTTAATTTCTTCTTTCCTTCTTCTAAATAATAAGCACGCAAACAAATTATGATTATCAGCAGGATTGTACGTGAGTAGTGGACGTTGTGATGTCTGCGTAGTATATGAATGATAATTTATCACTGTTACTTGTTTCATCAACTGTCATGTTACGAAAACTGATAATTTAAATCATTAATCTTGGCACTAAATGCCAAAGCATACATCTAAAAGCAAGTTGAAGTACTGTGCTAGTAATTGATAAAGCTTAGAAAAATATAATAAATGGTACTCCACTACTAATTCCACTAAATAATAACTTCAAAAGCATCTTATGATATGATATCCTAACTTAATATGTTATATTAGTCATCTTAAGATGTCATATTCTTGGACTACTATTGAACTATCACCTATTTAGTCAACAAAATTTTGAGAGCTTTGTGGCTAGGAACAAACCAAGGGAAAAGGAGAATCTCTTATTAGTCGAATCTCTACAACCGGTGACAACAATTGCTGTTCTCATGCAATCTTGGAATCACTATGGTAATTTTTTTTAATTAATTACCAAACTAGTGGATAGAACTAGCTGTCTCTAATTAGTATTTCAAATACAAAATGATCAGATGTGAGTTAATTAATCTCTTGCTTGCTTCATCTAATTACACTTTAGGTTTCTCCGTCTGCAAGAAAGCATCAGGAAAGCAACAGCTCACGTTCGCAAGTTGTCAGTTTCTAGCATCAGATGTTGGAACCCTATAAATGCTTCTCTTACAGCACTACCTTTTTGTCATCAGTTAGACTGCTTCCCTTGAAGATTTCTCAACTCCTGTCCCAACTTTGTGAGAAGATACTAACTGGTTTCTTCCTACAATTACTTCATTAAAGGGAGTTAATGCTACATCCTCAATCAGTGGCAACCGGGACGACCAATATGTTCATGCAATCTCCTTATAAAAAGTTCTAAATTGCCATATGCAATCTTAATTTGGTTTCATGATTGTGATTTAAATTTTGAAATTGCAAGTTCTTTCAGGTTTAGTATTGAGATTTGGATAATTGTTGTGATAATTAAAGCTTATGAACATCTGTTTAACTCTGGTTTTTTTTTAAAGAAAAAAACTAAGATAACTAGATAAGTTTCCAACTCAATTTAACCTTTGATATTCAATTTCATAACAAACCAAATCCGATAATATGTCGTAATACTGCAGAACATATGGTTCTAAGATAGGTTTCCTGAATGTCTAAATATTAATTTCCACTATCTGCTTCTCAGAGACAAATTATACCTGAACAACTCTTATAATCAAATTAATGACATAGATGATACGGACGAGTGTTCCAATAATCTTAACATTTACGAACATTTCATTAAGAAAAAAAATAAGAGAAAATCTACACGTCAACTTCCGATTGCGATGTATATGATAGGGACAAAAACAAGTATCTTAAAATTTGTAAAAGGAGGCTGTGTTTCCCATTTATTCGCTCCTATCCTAAATATAGCTGTGCCAAACCGCACTGTTGTGAAATTTGTAGGCACTCTTGAGTAGAGTAAACTAATATTTTTTGTTTTATTAATTCGTCTAACAAACATAAAATAATAACTCTATATTGTTTTAAGTTTAACAGACAATTCAAATAGTTGACAAATTTCTCTCAATTGAGTTTATTATTAATACACAATTCAAATAGTTGAGTTTGAATTCTATTAAATCTTTCGAAAAATATTGATAGGCCTTTCAAAGATATCCCTTAAATTTCAATAATCTTTGACTTCTAATAAAATAGAGTTTTAGTATCAATAAGCATGTATAAAAACAGACTTTCAATGACCTTAAATTTATGTGGAAATAAAATATCAATAACCCAAGATTACCTCCAGTGTAATTTATTTTTTTAACATACAATCTTAGTCTATAAATAATCGTTCTGAGAGAGGTTGTGTAAGGTTATTGTTATACTTCTCTTTGTATCATCTTTATCACAGTAATAAAATAATCTATCCCCTTGTCAATGGATATAAGTTACATAGATTAGTCGAATTACAAAAATTCTTGCGCTCTTTACTTCCTTATTTTTCATTCATATTGCTTTTGTATCAAAGTAGTTGATATCATAACAATTGATATCAAAGCAACTGATATTATAATAATTGATATTAAAGCCAAGGTTATCTTTATGAATATAGGATTTGCTATTTGAATGTCCCTTCATAAGTTTGATATGATAAATTCAATGGATCGAATAATTTTACTTTATAGAAGATTAAGATGGGAGTGTTCCTTGTTCAACAGGAATGTGTAGTAGCATTGGAGGGAGAAGAGAAATTTGCCAAAATATTTGGAGGCATTGGAGAAGGAAAAGATTCTATCTAGGGTACATAGCACAATACTTGAGTCTCGCAGACAAGGTCACAGGAGAGGTGGTTGATGAAACTAGTATTACTTAGTTGTGAAAACGACTTGAAAGTAGGTATTAAAAGAGATCGCTTACAAATCGTTTATATTAAAAGCAACATTTATATACCTTGAAGATATCAGAAAGTACATAGGAGAAAAATTCATATTGAAATTTTAATCGAATCATTTAGAATCTACAAGGTGTTAGAATTTAAATGAAAGATGGGAATCAAATCATAATCTTTTAGTGTTCCTTGCTTAGTTCATATGAGAATTTTGTTGATACCATATTGTATGGTAAAGAAACTTTTTTTAGCCAATAATATGAAAGATGTCCTATAGTTTAAGGAATTGAAGAAAAAGGTCTCTGGCATGTATAAATATGAATCAAATTTGTTTCTAGTTATTAGCAGAGGAAAAATAAGGAAAAGAGTTATGAAAACATATAATAGTCGAGATCAAAATCTAAGCTAAAGCTATTGGAAGGGTGATAGACATTATGTCACTTATTATGTGAATTCTAAAAAGAATTTGGTTATGTTCTTTTAAAAAATAAAATAGTATTGTTAGATTGGGTGATGATAGAGGGCCTACTGTCAAAGTAAGTGATCCAATATAAATCAAGATACATGATGGAATTGTCATCATATTGGATGTTGATATATTTCTAAACTTTAGAAAAAAAATGATCTTTAAAAGTACTATTGATAGACAAGAGTATAAGTTTTATAGTGATGGGCAACTAGTAAAGGGTTACAATATGACATCTATTTTTTAATTAAAAAAACAATAATGAGATCAGTGACTATGTCTCAATCTTCAAGAAAGAAAGATGATATTGAAGTGTGTCATATGCAAATGAGTCATCTTAGTGATTAAAAGATGATGAAACTTCATAAGGAAAGCTAATTGAAGGATTTCAAACACAAGAAAGTAAACTCTTGTAAGTTTTGTGTGTATTGTAAAAGTTCTAATGATAAGTTTTAAGGATAAAGTATTTGAAAGTGACATATATTGAGTCAAAGAAAAGGAAATGATGTGATAAGATCAATGTAAGCAACACTGGTTGCTCACTGGTTCAAAAGTGGTACTCAAAAACCTGAAGCAGATGCTAAGGTGGCTAGAAATTTTAGTTCAGGAGATAGAATAATGTTAAAAAGAAAGCATCAATAAGTTATAACTAAGTATAGAGTACGAAGGACCACCAAGCTGCCAAGGAGATATGATTGAGGAGACTTTTGTATCATATGCTTTGACCATCGGTGATGGAGATAAAACTATCTTTATAGGAACTATAGAAAGCGAAGTGAAAAGTAGACAAATGTACGCTATAATGAAGAATGTAAATTTTCACAAAATCAAATTGATTGTATTTAGTTAGATCTTATTGCAAAAAGTCAACTTAGTCAAATCTTGTTGTAAAAAGTTCATGCTTTGAATGATGTTGTTAACATAAAGTCGGTGTTTTGAAACTAGGACCGGATATCAATCCGGAGACCTTACCAGTTTGACCAATTCGACCGGTTCAACTACCGGTCGAACCGGTGTGACGTTATAATTATGCAATAATTATATTTAATTATATATAATATTAATAATATTAAAAAATACAAAAATATACCAAATAATATTAAAAAATAAAAATAAAAAATTTATTGAACCAATGGTTGGTCCGGTTAATTGACCAGTTTTGACCGGTTCTCATTAATTCAATTAAGAACCGATTTTTAAGAGTGAATCAGACCGGATAGCGAATCGGCCGATCCGGTCCAGTTTTTAAAACTATGCATAAAGTCATTGGTAACAAAAAAGTTCAAGCGTAATTTAGATTTGGTGAATATTCACTCAAGCCTTAGGAGTTTCTATGGCAAGAAGGGTTTGAATTCAATTCAAGTTGAGAAATTGTGATATGTCTTAAATTCTAGTAAAATAAACTTTTACTAACCTTAGGCTTTTCCTGAAATAGAGATTCAATGCCATTAGACATCTATGTAAGTGAAACTTCAATGACCTTAAGCTTATGTTGGAATAGAATATCACTAACCTTTGGATTTTGTGATAATAAAGTTTTATGGTAATAAGATTTTTTATAAGTAACCCTAATCTATAAATAGTTTGATAAGGATTTGCAAATACAGACTTATGAGATAACTTTTAAAAAGAACTTTGTAAAACTATTGTTATACTTCTCTTTGTATTATCTTTTTCATAATAATAAAAGAATTTATTTCTTTACTTGTAGACATAAGTCATATAAATTAGCTTACTTATGTAAATTTTTGTATTCTTTACTTCCTTATTATTTATATATTTTGTTTCTGATTATATTTTAATAGTTTAAAATATAATTAAAGAAGAATATATTCAATTTAAATTTTAACCGGAAACTGTTAAATAAAATTAATTAGTTTATTTTATTTTATAAAAATCAATTAATTAACAAAAATTGACTAATAATTTATTTTTAACAGCAACAGTTATTAAAATAAATTAAACCAAAAAATTGATTAGTTTAACATTTTTATGATTACACCGTTTAAGCCATTTCATTTTTTTAAACATTGTTTTTACTTAAAAACGACCCTCACCCTTTTAATTCTTTTAACCAAGTATTCCGGCATATTGTTATAAACTGTCTATATGTACTTCTTAAGAAAAAAATAAATTGTTAAACATTTAATTGAAAGAAATTATTCTAAAAACCATAATTTTATAAGAATGTTTCAGGAAAAGCCTCAAATTCAGGGGATGTTCGACTTTATGGTTATTTCTATTATTTGTAATTCATTATTCTTAATATTTTTATTAACGTTATGTTTGAAGTACAATACTATTATCCGAAGCAATTTCATTGAAACATAATATGATTATTGATATATTTGAAAAGGAAAATCTCTATCTCCTATTTAATCTAGATAAGAGTAATCTTCTTCCAAGTTCAAGGTGCATCTACTACTGGAGTTTTACACGATTCCTTAACTTGTGTTACAGCATATAAACAGAGAAGGGGACCAGTCTTTCTTCGTTCTTTTCCCCCTCTTTGTTGGGAATCTTAAAAAGAAGCAGAATGCTGTTTCCAAGTCTTCGTTTTCTTATATTATTGTCATTAACCCTTTGTTCCTTGTCACCTACTTTCGCCGTCAGAAAGGTACGTAATCTGCTATCTGCATGTATTTCCGCTCTTTCTTTACGTACATAATCTCTGTTTCTGATCGTTGTATCCTCTATTGTTTTTGTTGTCAAAAGTCGTATATAGTGTACTTGGGAGCTCATGAACATAGTCGTTATGGTCGTCAAGTTACAGATTCACATCAGGAGAGAGCAACAAATTCTCATCATGAGTTTCTTGCATCCTTCTTAAAAAGGTATGATTAAGAATAAACTGTTTCTACATCTTTTTTATTGTCTAAAATGATTCTATAAGCATGTACCTTAAACCAGCGTTAAACCACAATGACTATTCTTGTAGTACTGAAAAGGCTAAAGAAGCAATCATCTACTCGTATAACAAACACATCAATGGCTTCTCTGCCCTTTTGGAAGAAGAAGAGGCTGCTCAAATTGCACGTAAGAACATGCACTCAACATAATGCTTTGGCATTATTTTCTGTAAATATTTTGTTTTTAACGGCGAATGATTAAAAATGGCACTGCAGAGCATCCAAACGTTGTGTCAGTTTTCCCGAGTCGGGGAAAGAAGCTGCATACAACACACTCATGGGAGTTCTTGAATCAGGAAAAGAATGGTGTCATCCATGCAAAAGCTCTCATGAATAGAGCCAGATACGGTGAAGACGTCATCATAGCCAACCTTGACACTGGTAATTAATTTTGTCGTCAGAGGTCACTGATATGATATTTTGAAAAACATAACTGACTTGGATTTTTCTGCAGGTGTATGGCCTGAATCAAAGAGTTTCAGTGATGAAGGTTATGGACCAGCACCATCAAGATACTATGGCATATGTCAGAATAACACCAGGGAGGGAGTCCCTTGCAACAAGTATAACCTTTACTTTGCACCTCAGTTTATAAATGTAAGCGGTAGTGCCTGTCAGAGTAATTATTTTTTTAATATTCTGGCTTTGCAGGAAGATTATCGGTTCAAGGTTCTACAGCAAAGACTATGAAAATGCTATAGGCAGTCCTGTCGATCCCAAGACGAAATCTCCCCGTGATTTTGATGGCCACGGAACTCACACGCTATCCACGGCTGCTGGAGACTTTGTTCCCGGAGCCAGTACCTTTGGAAAGTGCAACGGAACTGCCAAAGGTGGCTCACCGAAGGCTAGAGTTGCTGCATACAAGGTGTGTTGGCCACAAGTCCGCGATGCAGAGTGCATGGACGGTGACATCTTGAAGGGCTTTGATGACGCCATTAATGATGGTGTTGACGTGCTTTCTGTGTCTCTTGGTGGTCCTCCAATGGACTACTTCGAGGACGCTTTGGCAATCGGGTCGTTTCATGCAGTTAAGAATAACGTTGTTGTTGTGGCCTCTGCTGGAAATTCAGGACCAGACTGGTGGACTGTCTCAAATGCTGCACCTTGGATGATAACTGTTGCAGCTGGTACTATTGATCGTGAGATCACGAATTTTGTAGTACTTGGAAACGGGGAACGCCTAAAGGTGCAAGTTTATTACGGTTTTTCGTTCTCAATCAAAGCCCTTTGTCTCCTTTTCTTTAAAGATTCATTTGATTTCTTCTTGGTTTTTCAACACTCAGGGATTGAGTCTTACAAACGCCACTGCTCCTGACAACAAATTCTATCCACTTGTCACAGCAGATAAGCTGAACGCTGCTAATGTATCCTCTGCAGATGCGTAAGTGTCCTCAATTACTTGGAACTCACCAATTTAGACTCCGTATGGTTCTGAATGTTTCGTACATATACACTGCGTTGATAAGCCATTGTGTTTGTGTTTTCTATGAAGTGGCTATTGTTATCAAGGATCATTGGATCCTTGTAAGGCAAAGGGTAAAATTATTCTTTGTATGAGGGGCTATAATGGAAGAGAAGAAAAAAGCAGAGCAGCAGCAGCAGCAGGTGCAGTTGGGATGATTTTGTACAATACAGAGGAATTTGGAGATGATCTTGAATCCGATCCCCATTTTGTCCCAGCCACTCATGTTACTTACAAAAGTAGTCAAGTCATCTTTGCCTATCTCAATTCTACAGAGTATTACACTTCTCTTTTTCTTTACTTCTCTGTTGTTCAAATGATTTAATACAAGTCCTGTTTTCTGCTTATTCAATGTCTCCTGTAAATTATGTATCAGTAATCCTGTGGGATATATCACAAATGCTGAGACAAAATTTGACATGAGAGCTCCTTCTCCTGCTGAATTTTCATCCAGAGGTCCTAATTATATTACACCAGATATTCTCAAGGTTTGACGGTTGCCCAACAATGTCATCTTCTGGCTACCTTGCAATGATCGACTAACAATCACCAACAAATAATTTTCTTGCATTCTTCTGCAGCCAGATGTTACCGCACCAGGAGTGGATATCTTAGCTGCATATAGTCTAGCTGTAGCAAGAGAAGAAGGTGATGACCGTAGGGTTCCCTTCGAGCGACTATCAGGAACATCTATGTCTTGTCCTCACGTTTCTGGGGTTGTTGGCCTTCTGAAATCACTCCACCCCGACTGGAGTCCAGCTGCAATCCGATCCGCAATAACGACATCAGGTGAGATCTCTGATTCTGCTCTTTTACCCAGTAAAAACCCCCAGAATTTGTTCCTGACCGACACGTTCTTCTACCCCCACCAAATGCAGCAAGAACAAGGGACAACTGGCACCATACAATGCTTGATTGGGATTCCTCGGAATCAATTCCGTTTACCCACGGTTCAGGATATATTAGACCAAACCGCGCCATGGATCCAGGCTTGGTCTATGACATGTCTGAGTATGACTACATCCACTTTCTTTGTGCCATTGGCTATAATGACACAATGCTCCAAGCTTTTAATCAAGGTCCACGTCCGTACAAATGTCCAGAATCAGCGAGTCTCCTAGACTTCAACTACCCTTCGTTTACCACCTTATCGTTCACCGGTAAAGCCATCTTCAGTAGGAGGGTAACAAACGTTGGAAAACCAGGAACGTATGTTCCCAGAATTATTGAACCTCAGGGAATTTCAGTCAAAGTGGAGCCGAATTGTTTGAAGTTTGAGAGAGTTGGTGAAGAACTAAGTTTTAAGTTGACACTGGAGGCTAAGTCGAAACCTGCAGCCATGGGGTACCTGATTGGAGGGCTACATTGGACAGATGGTCATCACTATGTTAGGAGTCCAATCATTGTTCGAGCAGATCAATAGATTCAGAGTTAGACAATTAAATATTGAAATTTAGTAGAAACAGAAAGTAGATATTGTAGTTAGGCCTCGTGGAGATATCCTTTTTGCAATTTATTCAATAACTTTACAAATTTACATTAATGTTTAGCTTTTATTTTCATTTATATTTGTTGGACCAATGATGGTTGACAAATAAAATCCCTTTATGTTTTGATAAGAATAAAATGTATAGAATTGGTTAAGAAATTATTTCAGAAATTTTGACTGTTATTCAGTTAAAGGATCAATGCATACCAAGTGACAATCCTCAACAATACAAGAGCTAGACAACGTTTAATACAAGATAGCATTAATCTTAAAATGTCCAACAGATAAAATATCAAGAAATCAAGATAATAATAATCTTCAATGTTCAAGAGATAGACAATGACATTGTTTAAAAGATAGATAACGTGCACAAGATGATTATCGTGAAGATTATGGATAAGTTTTCGGATTAGCATCTTAACAATCAGAAGATCAAAGGTTATCTAAAATATGTCCGTTGGAGCTTAAACAAGTCGACCAGATTATTACAAGTCGACTAAGAATTAACATATCTGTTAAGTGGGGCTTAATCAAGTCGACTAGAACATTGCAAGTCGACTAAAAACAAGTAATCTGTAAGTTGGATAATTTTACAAGTCGACTAACAACACTCTAGTCGACTGATCGTGGAACGAAGATGAATTTTTCATAAAAATGTTGGTACTAGTCGACTATCACTAGTCGACCAGTTGACTATTAGCACAGTAGAACACAATCTGACGAAGTTAATTGATTACAAACGGGAACAAAATCATTCACCACGTCTATGAGGAATCTTCAACGGCTAATAGAAGATCTACAACGTCTATATTAATCTGTAAGCCTGAAATTAAAAGGTGGAACATCAAGAAATCGAAAAAAGTACTTTTCTACAACAAAACATACTAATCATTGTTCATATTTGCTCTCAATTGCTCTCAGCTTATTCAAGTGTATTCAAGCTGTACTGAGTAATATTTCAACTTCTATTATTATCTTTGTGAGTTGAGTGATTAGAGGAAAATCACTGGTAAGGTAGGATTTGTGCCGGAAAGACAAATCGGATTGTGAGGTGTTGCTTGAGCCGAAAATCAAGTGGGTTGTAAAAAGTTCACACTGAACTAAAAAGTGTACAATAAAGTGGTTTGCCAAAATCCTAAGTGGGAGCTTAGGTAGAGGACGTAGGTTTTAGCACCGAACCTCTATAAAACACAATATTTGACTTTCTTCCCTACACTTTTTATTTAATTTATTTGATTGTTTCGTGTGTATTAACACTTTGTTTTTTGTAGAACTTTGCGAAAAATTTTAAACGATCTATTCAACCCCCCTTCTAGATCGCTTTCATTCATTTCATGGATATAGAGTTACAAAGAGTGATGATCATACAGGAAACCATTATTAGTCACACCAAATACAGTTGCCAGATGTAGTTTAATCAAATTTGAGTTTTATCTGCAGTAGATAAAAGATGCACAATTCACTGTGTTAGCATTGATCTGATTTTTATAATGATATGTAAAATTTTTTAAATTAAAAGTTATTTATGTAATCCAACTTTTGCTATTGATCCACATTAATAAAACCAAGATGGATAATGATTTTTTAACATTTTAACCAGAGATTACTAAAAAAAAAAAACTGTTCATGATTTATAATTAAAAATGGCTACTCCTTGATGTACTAGCTAACAGTTATCTCCAAAATCCTTTAGCAATTTCTCTGCTTCCATTTTGAAGTTCGCCATTAGGATAGTCTCCTATTTTAAGTCTATTTAATTTGAAGAGAGTAGTAATTATAGCACTTCTAATTCAAGTCAACTGGATGTTAAAAGAAGCATCTATCATGATAGCTGTGAACATGTCGAGCGTTGTTTTCAACTTCATAATTGTGGTTTGACTTAGTTTCAACAATTAATAGGGTGCAATTGTAGGTAAGATCTTGTTTATGATTTTTTTTTTCTGAAAAAACGATCATGTTTATTATTGTAATCTCCAGGACATTGGAAATTTTCCAAGCCAATGTTGGGTCAGAAATCAACTTGTAGTTCTTAAAATTTGCATTCAGTAGATGTAAGCTTTAATTATGGCCGAAACATTCAAGCTAGCAACTCGTAGTCAACACTCAATCTCGTAATAAACGAACGAAACAAGTTCCAGAAAAGGAATGGATGTTTCACTTGAGGAACTGTTTTTGAGGAGTTGGAGTTGGATGGAAAACCAAAATTAACACCAACATTATTGAAGAATCGAGACATTACACTTAATTAACTTGGGCAATTATAAGCTTGTCTCTTTAAGGACAAATAACGCGTGTCAATGCTACCGATCGAGTCTCTTTCCATCCCACTCTTTAATTTTCTTAAAATTAAGAGTCGAAAAAGTTAGAAACATACAAACTTCTATATGTTCAAGCATTAAATAGGTAGGCCAAAAAATTAAGTTCGGTCAGCAATATGACTCGCTGAGATTTTTTTTTTGGTAAATCAGAAAAGAATTAATAAATAAAACTAAAAAAGTACAAAATTACTCGCGGAGATTCATCTTTGCTAAGTTGCAATAATAATCAGACTCCAGTACTTGTTTCCATTGTGCAATATATTTTGATTCTATTGTCAAGGAAAAGGACTATTATATTTAATTGGGGCTTGTTAGTTGATATTCTAAGTTTGATTTTTTTTCTATTTTCAAAGTCAACAAAAAAATTTCCCAATTGAGTTTCTAGTTTTTATTTTTTATTTTTTATTCTAGTGTCTTCATGTTTTCATAATTTATCAAAATGATAAGAAGAGTTTTAGTTGTTTTAACAATTAAAATATTTTAGTAAATATATTTAGGTTTTAGAAATACAATCTTCTACTTATTTAATTAATTATTTTAATAAATTTATTAAAAATTATAAGATATTAAAATAAAAGTAATCATTTAATTAAATATAAAAACATGTTTGATATTTAATTATTATCAATATTAAAATATAATTAAATTGACATTAATAATAAAAATATCATAAAAACGAAAACAAAAAATTATACAAAAAATAAATAAAATGAAATCACTCTTTGCCTCTCCTAATCGGTGGGATGCCTAAAAATGTTCAAAAGATCAGGGAGCCACGCATAGTGTTTGTTCAAGGTCAATGCACTTTAATCGGGGGATCTCCGGTGATTAAGCAGGAGGTATTGTCCTGACAACAGTCTTAATTAAAGAAAGGACGGTTATAAGGTCGAGTTTAGATTTTCTGTCTAATATTACGGTGTTTTATTATGTCCAATAAATTTCAATTATTCATTTATGTGAGTTTTGCATGAGATCCGCGTAGATCCGCGTGGGTTTAGTAAAATAAATAACTGAGATTCTATGAAACAAAATAAAAGAGGGTAATATTGAACAGAAAATCTGAACTCCGTTAGGTCATAATTTCACAGTCCCCAATGTTGTTTTTGTGCAGAATCCCAGACGACGTGATTGAACATATAATGCATAGAAACGATATATGTGTATCGAAATATCCGAAAAAGCTTAAAGAAAAGGAGACTTCAGTAATTGAGGTTTCAGTTACATTAGAAAGAGCGAGCAGCCAAGAGGCAGTGATGACCATAATGCTTGCACCAAAACGACGAAAAGAAAAAGGAAACTGTTTGGTGGCAAACCTGTGGTTCATAGTTCGTAACATTATTATTATTGTTACTGGAAATAGCTCCCAAGTCCCAACCTCTTCTTTATTGGTCTAATTAATGTATACCAGCTGGTTTCTGTGCGTCGTATTCTTTAGAGATGACTCTATACACTACAAGTTGATCAATTATTGTCATGGCCAGTCTAAGTACAGTGATGAATCAGAAACAAATAAAAGAATTTGTTTCCAAGGATCATCATGATCTCATTAGTCATTATTCGCACGGTGATTTGTGTTAGGATATGCTGTTTGATAAGGGAGCTTTTTTTATAAAAAAAAAACGTATATATGTATATGTATATGTATAGGATCAGCCAGAACGCAGTATGCCTTTATCCTGAGTAGTCTAATATATATTTCAAGAAATGTGGTACGTTGACTAATATGGTACAGTATGCAATTTAGAATAATGTTAAGAACATCAATTATTATACAAGTATTGGTGTGCTAATTGATATTTATTAGTTATTTTAAAACGTATTTGGAATCTAATGTGTGGAAATTCTTCATATAAAAAATTTACTATTCATTCTCATTGACTTCGTAAGTAATTTGTAGTTAATTGTGAAATGAAGTTAAAGGCATTACTGAAATCAAGGGTAGATAGAGTAAGATTGAGATTAGAAAAATATGAGATACAAAATATTATTATGAGTAAAAAAGAGTTATTACACAAATATTTATTAACTACAAGTCATATTAATTTGTAAGTTAGAACTTATAAAATTAGTATCTCACAATTTCTATTCTTGGATAATTGAACTTGTTTCTTGATATATGAAACAAAAAGACGAATGTGTATTTATAGATGAATCAAACAATTATAGACATATAATTCAATTTATTGTTACTATTACACATTCTAATATTTACTTTTGTACTAAAAATTATTTATCTTTATCTAAATATTGTGTAAATAATATTTAGATTTTTCTAATATAGATAACATCTAGATATTATGAATAATATCTATATTCTTCTAATAATCTCCCACTTGGAGATTTGATTAACAACTAGTCAATTTTTAGTCCACCTTGTCATTATCATATTGTTTAAATTCTTGTCAAGCCATAGTAGGATTAACACCAAATAAACTTGTCAGTAATGACTGCTTTTGTCATAAAATATGCTATATTGTTTTTGATATAAACTTTTTGCATATCATATTTCTTTCTTCTACTTTTTCACGAACAAAGTAAAATTGAACTTGTATGTGCTTTATTTTGGATGAAATGTTGGATTTCTTACTAGATGTAAGCCACTCTGATTGTCGCAAAATAATTAAATATTTTATTATTTATTTCCAAGTTTTTCTAAAACCAATTTTAATTGTACCGTTTTTTACCGATTTGTGTAACTGCTACGTATTCTACTCCTACGTTGATGTAGCTAGAACTAAGTATAACTTTGAAACCTAACTTACAACACCGCCAACAAGGGTGAACATATAACCCTTCATAGATTTATTTTTATCAAGATCACTTACATAGTCAAAGCCAACATATCTTTTGACAATAAAGTATGATTCTTCATATTCTAATGCAATGTTAGATGTCCATTTAATGTATAGTAGGATCCTCTTTACAATGTTTCAATACTTTCTACTAGGGTTCACTATATAGAGATTACCCTATAACATGTGATATTGATTGCTTTTTCCTAGAAGGCCTTTTTTAGACTTATAACTCTCAACATTATTTTTGTTTTTTTCTAACATTGTTCTGTTTATCTATGCTGCCACTTTTTTTCGGAGTGTATGCAATAAAAACTTTATTTTTGACACCTTCTTGCGTATAAAATGCATTAAATTTATTGTTATTATATTCTCCTTTATTGCATGTCTATAAACACTTGATCTTTTTACTAAAATCAAGTTCAACAAACTTTGAAAACTTTAAACAATGAGAACATGTATTCTTTCCTCTTGATAGGGTTCAACCAATACCTTATAGAATAATTATAAATAGAAGAGACAAATTACTTTACTTCTCATAGGGATTGGATTAATGTCTGCCACACATCTAAGAGAACTAATTTAAGAATGACCTAACTTGTTGAATTTAATATGTTAAAATTTACATGATATGACTTATAACATAAATCTCATAAAATGATAATGATACCTTTATGATTTCATAAAGTAATTTTTATTCCTTATTTAGATATATGTCCAAGTTTTGATATCATAATATTGAAGATATTTTACTTACTACTCAAAGTAATTAATTTTCTGCTTTTGGAAATGCCTCTCCTTTAACTTATACAAGTGTGCAACTCTCTTTTCTTATTTCATAAGTATAAGTGAGCCTAGAATTATCTTTAAAATCTTGCTGACAATTTTGATTTTATACCAAGATCATTTAGTCATCCTAAAGATAATGAATTCTTTTTCAATCTCTCCACATATCTTACCTCCTAAATAGTATAAATTATATTATCATTCATCTTCAACTTTATAGTTCTAACACCAACAACCTCTAAAGGATAATTATCAAAACTATACATATAATCTCATGATATAGGTTCACAATAATGGAACCATCCTCTTCGAGTGGTCATGTGAAAAGTAGCTCTTGATTTGAAGAATCATATATTAAGCAGTGACTTCCTACTTTTAATTAATATTGTTGCTTCACAAAATAGGCCATTATAATCGTTTGAATGCTTGCAAAATTTTCTTAAAGACTATAATTTTTAGTATAAAAATTCCAACAACCTTATTTTAAGTGACCTTTTTACCATAGTTTTAGCATACTTCTTGATATTGATCTATCATAATTTTATCTCCCACTTAGGGTGCATTCCATCAATCTCTTTCTTATCAATGTTAAGGCTCCAACTTGTTATAAACCAAATTGTTCTTATCCCCTATTATCATGGTGACTTTCTTCCTCTAAAATTGCATCTATAACGTCATCAAAAACCAAATAATTAAGTCGATGATGAATTGATCATATGAATCACATAGACTTCCATTTTATTCCTTTTGATGTTATCTATAAAGTCCATCAGCCTTCTGCTAATGGCTACAAAGTAACTATCTTTTGTGAGGATAATTTTCATCTTCAATTTTTTGATACACCCTAATTATGCTTTCATACTACTTATAAGAATGATTAGATGGATAGAATAAGAATGCAATAAGATTGGAAGAAATGTGATGCAAATTATTATTATGAGTAAAAAGATGAGTTATAATACAAATAGTCAATAGCTATAAGTTATAACTATTAATTTGTATATTATAACCTATAAAATTGTCATCTTCACGAACACTTATATTAGATGATTGAACTTATAATTTTATATATAAAGAAAGAAGATGGATAAGTATTTGTAGATGAAAAATTAATTAAGACCACATATTTTAATTTGTTACAATATTCTAATATTTACCTTTTGTACCATAAATTATTTTTCTTTGTCTAAATATTTTGTGAATAATATTTAAAATTTTTTAATGTGAATAATATATATAGATATTGTAAAGATAATATCTAAATTTTTCTAAAAGCAATCCACTACAAGAAAAATGGCTTTTGTCGACGGAATGTACCGTCGGTAAACACGATATTTCCGTCGGCAATTATAAATACCGACGGATTAAGACGAGAGACGAAACCGTCGGTAACGAGGCTGACGCTAATACTCACCGACGAAACTTTTCCATCGCAACATTATCAACGGTTCCGCGATGGAATAGAATCCGTTGTTATATTTTCGCGACGGAACGTATTGATGTTTCCGTCATTGAATATGAAATATTAACGACGGATTAGTACCGTCGGTATAGTTCACCGACCGAT
>JANITX010000210.1:9379847-9391094 GCA_027564395.1 Erythroxylum ulei | reverse complement strand
TAAATATTAACTAATATTATTATTAGTGTTAGGTTTGAAAAGATGGGAAGCTATATTTGACATTTGCAATTCTTGTCCATAGGACAAGAATTTCCGTACCTCAATTTTGAAAAGAACAAAAATTTCTATCTTTATCCTCTGAAAAGGGAACGGAAATAAGTGAGGACAGAAAATAAATAACACGAGGGACAAAATTTTTATATCCTTATCCTCCGTCCTCACCTAAGAGGACGCTAACCAAATGTTACGGAAGTGAATGTTGTCCCATCATCGAGTCCAGCTGCTCACTCTCCCTCAATGACCCAAATCTTTTTAGTTTACATCTTCAGTAGTTTCACCGAATCAAGCCAATAAAGATTTTATGAGCTTGGGAGCCCAATTGTTTCTATGAGCAGCACGAGAAAAGAAATTGAACCAACAGAAACTATAGCACAATACATACTTTACAAAAAAAGGGATGACAAATTTTTATTTTTATTAAAATTTAAGAAGTGATAAATGATGCAATAGAAAGAAGAAGAACAATAACAAAGCACAAAAAAAATCTCTTCATTTTTAAAAGAAGGAGCAGAATAAATTTTAAACGATACGAAAATAAAAGAAATAGTCATGACTAATTTTAGAAGATCAATTGCAAAAGAAAAAAAAAACTAAATGATTAATCTTTCTAAATTTTTTAATATTATTAAATCTTACTTGTTTTACCTTTTGATTCTTTTCTATTTTGTTATGTTAAAAAGAAAAAAATTATAAGACTCTATTTATCACTGCGTAAAATATATATAAATTTTTTTGAATTTGATGGCCCTTAATATTAATTATTACTCCAAAATTAAGATAAGGTTGACCCCTTATAGAAAGGGGTCTTACATACCATAAAAGCAATCAGAATGACTAGGACCTAACATTTGGTAGGATAAGGCCACCAACTAGTTGGGTTTAAGTCAAACATTGACGCCTACAAGTCCCAAAAACTTGTAACAAGTACAATAATTACCCGTCTTAATCAGGAAAATTTTTCTTTTTTTAGATCAAGTTTGACATACTGTACCAAATAATTAAATTCTTCTTATAGTGTTTTTAGAATTCAAACTTAGTTAGATGACTTTATTATTCCAACTAATTATGTCTCGATATATAACAACAACAACAATAAAAATCTTAATACGCAAAATTTGAAGAAGTCTAACATTATGCAATTTTATTGTTAATTAATAAAAAGACTTTTTTTTATATCAACAGAAGAAGCCTTATTTTAATAATATTCAATGTTAATCTTTCTTTGTCAATTAATCTTCTGTTAATGATTAAAACATTCAATTAGTTTAACCGTAAAAATTTTAAAGTGTCTAATTTTTTAATTTGATTTTCAAGTTTTCAGTTCTATTTATGTAACTCTTGTTATTAAAACCGATAAGTTTATTAATTAATTGAATAATTTTTATAAATTAATAAGTTCTTATAAACTAAAATAAATCAATTAATTTTCATTTAATACTTTTTTAATTAAACTAAAAAATTATGGGTAAACATAATATTTTTTAATCATATTAAAAAAATTTATTGTATTAAATCTTTATTTGAAAATATTTTAAATTATTTAATTTTATTCGATATTTAGCTTATTTTATAATAATACAGTATTAGTTAAATATTTTAAGCCTTAAACTTTTTTCTTTATTAGTTTACTTCTAATTCGATTTTTAAAACATTGTAATTAACTAATATCGATTATTAACGGGTTTGATCCGGTAATCCTAATTTTATAAATTTAAAATTTAACTAAATTAAAAAATCATTCTCCAAATGAGCATAATATCTCATGAAATTATTACAAGACAAAGTAAACTAATAATCTAATATAAATTCGTTTGCCTTTTAAGACAACTGTCACAGTTTCGGTTTCACATGCTTTTTGTCAAATTTAGAATTTAACTCTCTGTCTTTCATTCCTTCCTTAACACTTTCTTCTCCATTTCTCTGTCACGTCAACTCTTTATTTATACACTTGTCTATATATACACCACTTTTGTATAATTTATGATTGACTCGTTTTCTTACTTGGGTTGATTTTGTTTCAAGTCTTAAGTTCAAATCCAGAGGAAAGTTTACAATTTTTTGGACTCCTCAGTTTTGATTTGATTGGGTAATACATCGATTTGTGATCCATTACTAAGAAGATGTCATACGCGTATCTCTTCAAGTATATCATAATCGGCGATACTGGTAATTATCTCCTCTCGATTTATCGGTTTACTAATTTGTTTTGTCGAATTTTTGCGATTTTGGTTTCTTTGGGGCTTAGGTTTTTGGTGAATTTGTGGTGTATAGGTGTTGGGAAATCGTGTCTGTTGCTGCAATTCACGGACAAGAGGTTCCAACCGGTGCATGATTTGACGATTGGAGTGGAATTTGGGGCACGGATGATCACCATGGACAACAAACCTATTAAGCTCCAAATCTGGGACACGGTAATTATTGAAATAATTAGGAACTATGAATGAAAGCTAACGTTTTAATTGTTGTTGTATACATGTACACACACACACATATATATGGATATGTTTGTCAAAAGAGACTTATTTTCACATTGATTGCTATTCCAATTGAAAGGAGAAAAGGTAGTTTTCCTTCATAATTGATAAGCATTTGAGATAATTGGACTAAAACAAAAGCTAAAGTGAATATAACTATACAGTGAAAAGCCCCAAATTGATTATACTTTTGCTGATGTTTTGTCTAATTGCGTTTATAGAGTTGGAACATGTGCAAAAGCTATAGTGAATGTAACTATATAGTGAAAGCCCCAAACTGATTATACCCTTGGATTGTGCTGATGTTTTGTCAAATTCAATCTTTCATAATGTATAACCTGCAGTTATAGAGTTCGAAGATGTGTGTCATGCTTTTGCATAAGCAATGTGGATGTCAACATGTAGTTTAATAATTAAATCTTTTCACAATTTGACAGGCTGGTCAAGAATCCTTCAGATCTATTACAAGATCTTACTACAGAGGTGCTGCTGGTGCGTTGCTTGTCTATGATATTACAAGGTATTTTTAGTTTTGTTTTGCTTATTTATAAATTTATTGGGTGCTCAAATAATAAACTCGTTTTCTATTTGTGCATGTTATGCCATATTAATTGCTGCGAACATAGGTGGTTGTTCATAAAATAGGGTTATAGTTTGATAGTTTGGATAAACGTTGAAGCTTTCTATAGTTATTTTCTGATATTTCCTTAAACTAGTTTTAGCTGAATTACCCTGATCAGTTATCCATATCAGACATTCTTAGCAGATTTTGGCGCATACTGTATCTTCTAGGTATTAATATACTAGTCAGAGGTCATCATTGCATTGTCAAGACATCAGAATAATGAACATCAGTTAGGCTCTGGCATGTAAGGTGTTGGTCAGGGCAATTGCAATCACTAAAATTTAAGCCTTTATCAGTTTGAAGTGACAGACTGCCCTTAGTAGTTAAGGAAATTTCTTATAGACCTTTGTGGTGGCATAGTTAGCATTGACACATGGTTGTGTCCCTCGCAGGAGAGAAACCTTTAATCACTTGGCTAGCTGGCTGGAGGATGCAAGGCAGCATGCTAATGCAAATATGACTATTGTGCTTATTGGTAATAAGTGTGATCTCGCTCATAGAAGAGCTGTGAGCACAGAGGAAGGAGAACAATTTGCAAAGGAACATGGTTTGATCTTCATGGAGGCTTCTGCAAAAACTGCTCAGAACGTCGAGGAGGTAAGGAAACATGATACACGTGGGGTTTCTGAGGGCTGTTGTCTATGAAAAGTTTCTATTTTTGTTGTGAAAAATAGTCTTTGAGATTTTCATAATTGCAATTTTCCATTTGCAGGCATTCATAAAAACTGCTGCAACAATATATAAGAAAATCCAGGATGGAGTTTTTGATGTGTCAAATGAGGTTAGTTTGCTCTTTATAACATGTTCATTCTATTTCTTTTTCTCTAACTTTGTAGTTTATTTTTAAAAAATGAATTTTTAATAACTGTTTCTATTATTTTATGCAACTACATGAAAATATACAAATATTGTTATTTTTAGCATATTTATCATATATGAGCTTTTAAGGTAATTACAATTCTATGTTACTTTCTTGCCTTGTGATTCTCTCAACAAGAACCATTCTACTTTATTATTTGCCAGTTTAAGATGGATTCAGCATTTAGTTAGAGATTAGAACTGCTATATTTCTTGCAGAGCGAGAAAGTAATTGAGCTAGAGTTAAGGATGGTGTGGATGATAATTTGTTGTCTTATGCAGTCTTATGGAATAAAAGTTGGATATGGCGGAATTCCAGGCCCATCTGGAGGCAGAGACGGTTCTTCTTCTCAAGCTGGGGGCTGCTGCAGTTGATATTTAATGCTTATTTCTTGTGATGGGAGCTTACCTCCATTTAATCTTTCATTTCTCTTGTATGTGGTTCTGAATACTGTTATTAAATTCGTATGTGTGAATTTAAGGTATACGTACAGCTGTTCTTGATTACATGTTTACTAGTTGTAAATTCGTCAGTTTTCTTTTTAACCTTGTTCTTCCCCTTTCTTACTTCTTAGACTTCAATGGGTTGTGTAATACTATTCTCCTGAACTATTATGAAATCAAACTGTGTATTTCCTTGAACTACAGTGGCTATTGTAGAGACATGTCAAGTAGATCGCTTGAAGCTGTCACCGATACATTTGCCTGTATGTTATATTAAATTCCCAGCAAAACATTTCATTCTAAGACTGATTTTGCTTCTTAAAGTCAGTGTTAGGCAATTTATGGATTCAAGGAACCAGTAAATTAATTGTAGATTAAAGAGACTAGACAATTTATGGTGCATGGAAACACTTAAAATGAAGCCTCGTCGTCTGACAGGAGCTGTGTCCATAACATCAAAATACGTTCTGCACCATGCTCTTGAGCATACTAACAGTCACGTGCTCCTTCAAAGTAAACAATGTATCAGAATACTGGAGTGTGCTGGGTTGGGTAAATGAACGGTTAAAAGGGGAACAGACCATCGGAGGAATAGATCATCTTTACCAATGGTCTCTTCTCGTTCCATGAAATTTCATTCATACATTTGTGTAAGCTTTACATAAATATATAGATGAGATTTAATAGAACATGATAAGAACTTATTTACTAAAACAGAGAATGTATTCCTAATAAAATGATAGGATGCATTGAAAGAGATAGAGAGCATCTAGACTTAGATATAGATGCAACATTGGGTTATATGTACCAGTCACATGAAGGGGCAACAACTCCAGATATAAGACTCCACGCAAAATATAAAAGGAAGGATATCAACATATGCAATCTTTTCTTTGTATTTTATACTATTTATGTAATTGGTATTTACGACTTTTTGATCATAAAAAGATCAATTATTCCAAGGCGTACCCTCAACATGGCTACTTAAATATAATAAAATTTTGTAAAGAATCTTAACAAGTGATAATACTATAAATTAAAAAGCTATGTAAATAATTGCAATAGGCCAAGAACTAGAATATGCGTTTGTGACAATTAAGTTTTGGATTAGTAATAGTAGATTAATTTATAAAGAAGATTAATCATAATTTAATTTCGATTTTCCTTTTCTATTTGAATATATTTATTAAAAGGTAAAATAAATCAATCTTTTAATTGATTATACTAATCTTATTAAAATTTTGTTTTTTTAAATAGTCATTTTCTTAAGTTTTGTCATTAACTCCGGCCTAATTTATGAGATATATACTAGGTAGAGTTTACCTCTCCTATTTGTAAAATTTATACAACTAACCTACTTAAATATATTTTATTTTAGATTAATCATATTGAGGCCTCATGTTATTTAAACCTTTTTTCACTTTAGTTCTTGATTTTTAAAAATTATCATTCACTCTCTAAATTTATGATTTTGCATCACTCATATCCTTTGACATCATTCTCAATTAAAAAATCTAACTGAAAATGACGAAATGACGTTATATTACTTGTATTACATGGTACAACCAAAACATAAATTATGCCATGTAACAACATACTTTGTGTCATGTAATATCTATATCAAAAATACGACATAATTTTATTATTTTCTAATAATTTTTTAACAGAAAATGACTTAATTAGTACGAGTAATACATAAACATAACTTCAAGGGCACGTGTGATTTTAGAAGTAGATTGATCCTCTTATGCATTCAAAAGCTACCCAAATAATTTTTAAGTTATTGAGATAGAACACGTCATATGAAGAACAAGTCAAAAAACATAAGAGAATGGTGTATGGCCTCATTGGGTTAGTCAGCATAAGCTTACTTGTGAATTAAATGTTAACAAAGTTGCTACTTGATGAGAAGAAAAATGGTTCTAATATAAAGAAGATGTAGATTTTAAAGAGGAAGATGAAGTAATTTTCGTAGTGGCTTGTATGTTGTCCATTAGAATAGATTTAAGTCTTTTATATATGATCTAGTGGAATAAGGGACCACATTATCTTAGATTCCATTTTTGATTGTATCTTCCATGCTATTAAATTATACATATTCTAATTTGGTGATGTCCATATTGTCATTTTTATTGTTTAACATAACTTGCTTATTATTTATCTGGCAACCAATAGAAGAAGAAAGATAATGTTTATGTATTTAAATATTTGTAGCCTTCAATTACCTTACCTAATTGTTTGTTTAACAACCAATATTTAGTCCCAAATTTTGTTATATAGTTGTTTATATAACAAGTAAAAAATATTTATCCCACATTTCTAGTACAAAAGAATGATGAAGATATTAATTCCTAGTATAATTTTCACTTTAACACATCTTCTATAAAATTAACAAAATAAAATGAAAAAAAGAATGATCTAACTTTCAATTAAAATGATACACCAATAGACAAAAATAAGTCAAATATATTGGCAAGCATAAGGGATAAACATTGTTCTCCTAACATCAAAATACTGATATACCAATTAGCTAACAATCAAAAATAAATAACTCAAGTAGTTAGTTAACAATCCAAAAAGCCATAACCCTATTAACAATCCAAAATTTATAATTCTAATGCCTAACAATATCAAAGACTACATCAATATTAACATTAAAAGTATCATAATTATTTCCACATTTATATCAAGATGGCTTACTAACTCCAGATTGTTGAGTGTTTATATTCTTTTGCTTTCTTCTTCATATGTTTTTCTTTAGCAACTCTCATCTCCTACAATTATAAAAGGGTGACGATCTTTCCTCTACTTTTTAAAGTTACTTTACTATCAATAATTGACTCTATATTAAGTCCTTGATGTCTATATATAACTCTTATTGGTACTCTATAAGGAAAATGAGGTTAGATGGCACAACCTCTATAATCTTCTTTGTCACTTTTTTAAGAAGCCGTTGCCATTTCTTTCTTTACTTCAACACTAGTAACTCTAGTTGGTTCTTCCTATTAACATTAAGGAGGAGGAACAATATATAAGTAATAAACCCAAAAAGATCTATATGTGATGCAGTATAGTGACGACTTACACTCTAGATAGGAAACCTAATCTCTTCATCAACATAAGCTCCACGCCTTTAATAGTACCTTAATCTTTGTTTTCTTATTTATTATGAAGCTTTACCAAAAGTAGAATCTTGGAATCTTTCCTTTAAAGAACATTCAATTATGTTGTTACATTGTAATTTACATAATTGGCACATTATGATCATACTCTTCCTTGATGTTATTCAAGATAAAGGTGTTGTTTCTCCATCCTTGTATACTTTGCATCATTTTTTTTAGTCATTGAGTATTTTAATTGTTACTAATGTATTACGTAATCTCCTAGTTGATGCCCCCAAAAAAGATACATTTATTATGACATGACAATATGAAATGTTTGATAGATCTCAAAATCTTATATAAGCAGCCTTTGTTATTTTAAAGTAGCTTATGACTCTCTTCCTTTTTGTTAATTTCAAAGTCACCTACTTTACTCCAAGCAACTTCAAAAATAAAAATAATAAACTATATTTTTAGTTCACATTCAAAATTTTCATAATGTTATATCTTATCCCAAACAATGATTCGTATTCTTTTAAATTATTATTTACATATAAACTCTAATATCTTTTAATATTGAAATATGTGATTTACATTTAGCCTGTATAATTTTTCTATTGAATATGTCACTCAAATTATTATCAGTAACATAAGATTTTATCTCAATATTTATGATGAAATTCGTACTCCATTTCTCCAATAGGTCTTTGGGAAATTCCTTATATACAGCAGGCTTTGACTTAATTAAAATTTTCTAAGTGACTTATAATTTGCTCAATAAGGGATTTTACAACTTTTTAAAGGAGCTTTTATAGCTGCAATTTTTTAAAGGAGCCTTTACGGCTACAAATTCGTATCATTTCTTCTCAACTTTGCAAAAACTATGTCTCACACAGTACCTATATTCTATATTAAGAAGAATATCACTCATAGCTTTTATTAAACCATGTCATGAATGATGAATATTATAAATTTGTTTAGTAACAAATATATGTAAAAGGATATATATATTAGACACAAATAAATTCGTACACATACCTCTTGTTTATTTGTCATTAACACTAAGTCTTCACCCTTTTCAAGTTCTATATTAACTCTAAGTAGCTTTATGAACTATGACCATATGTTAGTTGTTCATGTATGTACCATTGCTCATACAAATGAGAACATTTATCTCTTTCCATCTCTACCCACAACTATCACTAATTTACCTTTAACTCCACCTTTAAGGAATGCACCAACCAAGCTAATCATTTTCTTAAAACAATTTAACATCCCTTTCTTATGACATGCAAATGCAATGTATAACCTATCAAACATAGGTTGACCTTAACTAAAAGCTTGAGACTCGGACTAAATTACAAATATTGTTCCAAGATTAGAAGTTATTATTTCTTCTTTATAGTTTTTTAAAGATTTATATTCCTCTTTCATGTCACCTTTTCATTTCCCAATCAACTTTTCTTTGGCTTTAAGGAGTTTTGATAAAGGAACATCAGTGATCAACTAATTTTTAGCTATTATCCGCTTATCTACCAATGAGGTAGAAGCAACCTATTTCAAACCTTTGAATAAAGTATTTGATAGAAAAATATTTGAAAGTCTTATATTCTTAAATACTTTAGAATAATGATGGCCATAAATATAATGGAAAACTTGAAAAATATGTGTATTATTGTTCAAATTTCTAGTTATCTTTCAACAAAAAGCAAGATTAGTAGACTTTTCCCTTAATATAGTTTTGTAATTTTTCAAAACTTCATATTATATCTTTGTCTTACTAAATACTTGTTCAAAACCTCTATGAATTTACTCTTTCAAATCTTATCTACAATGTACATTATGGACATGAGCATCAAAGATCACAATAATGATTCTTACTTTTCTACTTTATTGAATATGACCCATCACTAAATTCTATCATATCTAGATAGATGACTTGCTTCCTTATCTAAATTGAACAAATCAAGCTCTTCACCTTCCTTAATCTTAGGAATTGAAGGCCTTTGGGGTTTATTGTCTTGTTCTTGAAATTTAGTTCTTCAACTATTGCTTTTGATGCCTCAAATCCAATTTGGATTCATAAATTTATGATTATGAGTCTTTCAAATCCTCATCCTCACAAATACTCCACTCCTTACTATCTTCATCCTTATAATCATCACCTCTTACTTCTAACTCCTTAGATTGATCATAAGCATCACTTTCATCATCACCTTTATCTTCAAAAAAATGCGCCCACCATATCTATTATTTCTTTTTTAAGAATTTTCACCCTCAAAGATTTAACTAGTCAACATCATAAGCTAGTTGTTTCTCATTTATGGCAACATGTACTACACTTAAAAATAACACAGTGTCCTCATCATCTTCAACTTCTTTAGTAAAGACACCTTTACCTTACATAAATGAGAAATGTAAACCTTCATTTCTTTAAGACCCTTCACTCTAGCCTTGCAAACTATCTGATTAACTTAATATTTTTAGGGCAGTTTTATCATTTTTCGAAACATTTGGAATATACTTAAAGTCTATTTCGGGTATTTTAAAAGGTATATACTTTATGTCACACATTTTTGTATGTCATTTATATTATTTCCCACAACAATAAAAAAAATATTTGCATCTTTAATTCCAAGTTGATCTAATATGCCAATAATATATTCAACATATGAATTCTTTGAATGAGCGATCATGGTGTGTATTCAGTGCCTTATCCCAATCCATTATGAAATTTTCATAAGAAGACATAAAATTTTGATATGCTTGTCAGGAAACCATATATGAAACAAAGATAATATGAATCTATTATAAAAAAGGATTTGAAAAGATAATTACTTTATACACTCTCAACAAACCAGCATAGCACTCTCAAACATGACAATATAAAAATTAAAACCACATTTAATTATAGGTCTATGAAATATGATCGTTCATGCCCAATAAAACTACTATTACTTAGGTAAAACAAATATCAAAGTGATCAGTCTTTAAAAAACGAACATGCATGTCTAAAAAAGTGGTGAATTTTCAAAATTGAGACTACCCACACACCTAATCAACATCAATTAATTTTATTTGGTGCCATCAATATTTAATTTTATTTAAACTTTTTTATATACTTTTATTTTATTTTTATATTTCCATGCAATTTCATCCCATCAAGTTCAATTTAAATACACTCATATTCGAATGCATTTGATTAATTTGAGTTTGCGCCTGACTTTATTTTATCATCTCTAATTTATTTTATATTTCATTATATCAAGTTTAAATTTATTTTTACCATATTCAAATTTATTCATTTAGTTTTTCACTAGACTTAATTAAATTTAAACTATGAATAACTATTCATAAAAGAGTCTAATAAATCTCTAATAATGGCTAATTTATTTTAATATAATTTTTATACATATATTTTTTTAATAATTTTGATCAGTTAATGTTAAGGGGGAATGAGTAAATTTGAAAAAAGGAAGAAGATATGATAAACACATTTAGGGCCCGTTTGGTTAAGCTTTTATCAGTATAGCTTTTGTCAGTAGAGCTTTTCTGAGAAGAGCTTTTTTTAAAAGACAGTTGAATGTTTGGTTGTCAATTAAAAAAATAGCTTTTTTAAAAGAGCTTCATACAGTAGACTGTTTGGCAACATAAAAATAAAAAGCACTTTTATTAATTTTAACTA
>JANITX010000210.1:9358233-9375438 GCA_027564395.1 Erythroxylum ulei | reverse complement strand
AAAACCTATCAGAGAACGCATGTCGTAAGTGACGATTAAACCTAGCGCTCTGAGTAGACGTCGATGTCCAATCGGTTGGGCCCATCACGAGCAGTCATGCAGACGAGCCGCACCAGCCTTGTATACTCCATCGATCCTTCTCCCTGATCGGACTCAAGGAGTAGGGAGCTTATGGTTGGGTCGATCATGCTAGGCCCAAGCCCAACCTCAGAACGACACGCGGGTCGATCGGCCCATTCCCGGATGTTGACCTAATTTCTGCAGGTATTTACTATATAGGTTCATCACCTCATCATGATAGAGGTACGAATCTAGAACCCTGGCATTCTCTATTCACAACCACCAAAACCCTCACAAAAAGACTAACTTGAACGTTAGAGGGGCTTACCAGCAGTCAACCCCCGGTGTGCCTTCTACTGTTTTGTAGGTATTTTTTAACTGGAGCTAAACGAATTCATGGATCCAAACAGCGGCGCCCAACCTCAACAAAATCAGATAGAACCACAAGTATCAATAAAATAAAATAAAATAATTGTTAAAAATTTAATATAAAAGATCCTAATGTATAATTGTGATGATAATATTCTTATAAGAATCAATATCGTGAGAATATCTGATAATATTTTGACAATAATTCAATAATATTCTAATAATATCTCTTTTATCTTATTTTTCGTACGAGTCCAACTTATACCTACACATGATAAATGTCAAGGATTGTTTAAAATTAGGTCTAATTTTGTCATTCTTATTCTAAACTCTTTATTATTCATTACCGAACAAGACCTTTAAGTATTTTGCATTACCCTATATATTTGATTAAACGATAATTTTTATATTAGTTATAATTACTGTTTATATACAAAATATGTTAAAAGTAATATTAATAAAAAAGATATAGTTGATATTTCAAATTTATATTATTATAATAATTGATATAAAATTAAAAATTACCTAGCAAAATATATTGAAAGATTATTTTGTAATTAAAAAAATTTAGATACTATTTTACGATTTTAAAAAAATTTGTAATAATCCAAAATAATGCTTATTATTGATGAATGATAGTGACAATACCCTATTGTAGTAGAACGAAAATCTGATACCAGGATCATCACGGTGTTAATGCCATTGATTGTTGCTCCTAAAATCTGCTTGTAGTGAAGATAGGCCATATTCCATGAAATTGTGCACTCGTAAAAAGTGAAAGAAAGAAAGTAATTACCCATGTTGTGTACAGTTATTTGTGATTAAATAACATAATCTTTCCTACTGGTCTTCCACTTTGGGTGATCTGAAAAGAGCCGAGACGACAACAGGACAGAAGAAGAGAAGCAGGAGCGGAGTCTTAAGGTTGGATTGGATTCCAAGACAGATATAACAGGGATCCCTCAAAAATCTCAACTTTTCTTGAATTCCTTGTTATTTACTGATCTGAACCTGAAAGATGCAATCTTTATCCAACCCCAATAAATCCCTTCTTTGATTTCGTTGCTCTTTCTCTATATAGATATATAGATTAGATTGTTATCATAAGATCAGTTGTTATTGTTGTTGTTAGTATTATATCAATGGCTACACCTGGTAATCCAAATCAGAATCAACCAGGTGGTGGTGGTCTTGATGTGAATAAGCTGTTCAAGCCGTCTTCAGGGCCTATGAACTTGATGATGATGCAACAACAGCAATTTCAAAGCCCAAATCTTTCTTCTCCCAATAGCAATAACAGCAATCACTCAGGTGGCAATCTCACAACCTCTCCATCTTTCCCTCTTCCTTCCTCATCTCCTCCTCCTCCTCCTTATCTCACTCCATCTTCCTCATACCCTCCTCCCTCTGGCCCATACCACAACCCTTATCACTCAAACTACATCTCACCTTACACACCTCCACCTCCACCTACTCAACTCCATCACAATCACCATCACTACCTCAATAACATTTACCCTCCACACCAACAGCAGCAGCTCAATAGACCACAACCCATCTCTTCCTATCCTTCTCCACCTCCCCCATCCTCTGTTGCTCCTCCTCTTCCAAATTCTAGCGGTGGTTCTGTTTTGATGGACATGTTGAACAATCAAAACCAGCAAAAGCCACCTCCTTCCTCTGCTGACACCATCACTCCAGTTGCTTCCACCACCAACTTCCATGTTCCTTCTGCTCCACCTGTCAGTTTGGGACCTCCTAGTCAGCAGCAGCCTTCCAGTCCTGCCTCCATTAGAATGCTCAGCAGTAAGCTTCCTAGAGGGCGTCATTTGATTGGGGACAGCGTCGTGTATGATATTGATGTGAGGTTGCGAGGAGAGTTTCAACCTCAACTGGAAGTCACTCCCATTACTAAGTATGTGTCTGATCCTGGACTTCTACTTGGTCGCCAAATTGCTGTTAATAGGAATTACATCTGTTATGGGCTGAAACCTGGTTCTATTCGTATCCTCAATGTCAATACAGCTTTGAGATCTTTGCTTCGCGGCCACAACCAGGTTGGTCCTTACTCAGACAGGGCCATTACCGTCATGTAATTGCTGTGGATTTATGTATTTAACATAAAAACACCACTCCATTTAGCCGTGTGTTCAACATTACTAAGATATAGCTCATTATTGATTGGATTAGCGTGTACAATTTTTGACGCTTTCTGATGATTTAGTACACATTATAGACTTCAAACAAGTTTTGCCCGAATAACGTCACCTTCTTGTACTTTAACCTATTGATCAGCAAATATGTAAGATGATTAATCAGAGTTTCAGATGTAGGAAAATTAATGCCTCGTAGATTAGAGACTAACTTAGACTTCCTATTATGAATTGCCAATAAACATATTGGTTTAGATGTTATAACTGACGCCTTGACCTTTTAATTGTCTTTATTTTTTCCTTAAGTGATGAACTGGCCAAAAGTTTTACTCTTTCATCCTTTAATTTACTTGTTACCTCTTTTGTTCTTTTGTTTAATACCTGTAATTGACTGACAATTTCCTTTCAATAACTGGGTCAAGTTTGTGTTCCTGTCTCCTTTAATATTCTCAGATGCCTATAGACTGAAAATTTACATGCACTTTTTTTCTTTTGTAGAAAGTAACCGATATGGCTTTTTTTGCTGAGGATGTTCATCTTCTGGCAAGGTAACTTTTGACATCGTGATTTTGTTTGTTTATGTTTCCATAACTGAAATATGCTTCTATTTGGGCAGCATATGTGTTAATGGACGGATTTTTGTTCGAAAAATCGATGAAGGCGAAGATGAGGAAGAAAAGCCCCAAATTTTTGATAAGATTGTTTTTGCCCTTCATATAAAGGCAGAGGAAGAACCAGTCCATCCTAGATTATGTTGGCATCCTCACAAACAAGTAATCCTGGGTTTTGAAATCCATGCCATCTAGCACTTTCTTTAAGTCACTCTGTTTTTCTACGTCGTGGTTGTTAATTGTATGGAATATTTGCAACAAACTAATCCTTTTCAGGAAATTTTGATGATTGCCATTGGATACCATATACTAAGAATTGACATCACTAAGGTTGGAAAAGGCGTAGTATTTTCAGTGGAAGAGCCTCTTCATTGCACAATAAATAAGTTGATAAATGGGGTTCAGCTTGTTGGCAAACATGATGGCCAAGTTACTGAATTATCAATGTGTCAATGGATGACCACCCGACTAGCTTCAGCTTCAGCAGATGGCACAGTTTGTTTTCTTGCCCTTTTGCTCACCGTTTTACTCTTTTAATAATATTAAATGGGGTATCAACTACCAATTACGTTGCAGATTTTTTGGCATCAGTTATATATGTCATACAATGTGCATAAAAACACTTTTCAACAGTAAACATTACCACTTATAACAGGTCAAAATTTTGATAGTCTTTCATGGCTATTGATTGTAATTGGAAAATAAGTATATTATTCTCCACTGATTTTATGCTGTTACTAATCAACAACTCTATTTCTGCAGGTCAAAATTTGGGAAGACCGTAAAGCTGTTCCACTCTCAATATTGAGACCACATGACGGTCATCCTGTGAACTCTGTATCATTCTTCACTGCCCCTGATCGGCCTGATCATATCATTCTTGTAACTGGGGTAAGCTGTTTTGTTTTCCTTAGACCTGAGCCAGCATCATGCTAAATAACATAGTTTGCTGTAGAATAGTCAACTATGCAAATTGTCTTCTTTTTCTTCTGACAATATGGTCATATGATGGGAAAACATGTCAATTAGTCAACAGTCAAATTAGCTTTAGGTGGCACTCTGACTAAACTATTGTTAATTTGGGCTTTTTGATAGGGTCCATTAAATCGGGAAGTGAAGATATGGGCTTCTACAAGTGAGGAGGGGTGGTTGTTGCCCAGTGATTCTGAATCTTGGCAGAACACTCAGACATTGACCTTGAAGAGTTCTGCTGAATCTAGAGTTCAGGATGCATTCTTTAATCAAGTTGTAGCACTTCCCCGATCAGGCTTACTTTTACTGGCAAATGCCAAGAAGAATGCCATATATGCTGTGCACATAGAATATGGTCCTTACCCAGCTGCAACTCGTATGGATTACATAGCTGAGTTTACAGTAAAAATGTGCATTTTGAGTCTTACAGGAACTAGCGATACTTTACCAAATGAACATATTGTTCAGGTATACTGTGTCCAAACACAGGCCATTCAGCAGTATGCATTGGAATTGTTACAGTGCCTTCCAACATCAGCAGAGGCTGTTGAATTGAAGAAAACAGAATCCAATGATCCTTGTAGTTGTGATGCTTCTGAAAGTTCTGCCTTAAGAGAATCTTCTCACAGAAGTAATTCATCTCAAATGCCCATAGGTAATGTGATTCCAGTGCTACTGGTAATTTGAGGCAGCTTTTGAAGTGCTACACTAGTGAGCTAGCTTCTTCTGATATTAATGGCTTACATATTCTGTTAAATCTGCTGCAGACATGAAATCCAGTGCTACAACCTCGCATACCTATGTTGATTCTATCAATGATGTGCCACCACCACTTCCTTTAAGTCCAAGGTTATCCAGGAAACTGTCAGGTCTCCCAAGTCCAAAGAGAACTGACCTCACTGCACAATTAAGTGACCCCAGTGGTGATCAGCTTGTGTTTGATTATTTGGTTGACCATGGAATGGATGCTGTCAGGGCGAATTTAACTGCTACCTCATCCTCAGCTGACAATTTGAGGAATGACACACAAGATATTGTGAGGGCAGACATCACAAAAGTTCCTGAATCTCCTTCAATATTTAAACATCCAACCCATCTTGTAACACCTTCTGAGTTTCTCCCTCAAGCTACATCTGATAGTTCTCGAATTTCTCAAGGGATAAATGTTGGAGAGGTGAATTCGCTGGACGCGGTTATCAACAATGACAATGAAAGTGTTGCGGTAGAGGGTAAAGTTGTTGGAGAGACTGGAAAAAACAAATACAATGACGTGGACTTGCCTAGAGAAATTGAAATCTCTGTTGCAGAGAAAAAGGAGAAGTCTTTCTATTCTCAGGCTTCAAATCTTAGCACTGAGATGGCCAGAGAATACAGTGTGGAAGTTTATGCTGTTGGGGGAATTCAGCAGACTAAGGAATATAGCGTTAATGAGGTCCCAGATAGAGCTAACAATGGTGAAGTTCAGTATATCTCAAAAGATGTGACTGGCAAGCTTGGTGATTTAGAAACTGTGATGGTGGAGCAAACATCCCCAGCCCCTACTATGAAGGGAAGAAAACAAAAGGGGAAAAATTCCCAATTATCTGGTCCATCTTCTCCTTCTACAAGTCCTTTCAATTCCACAGGTTCTTCCAATGAACCAGGTTGCTGTTCAGGTGCCTTGTCTATTGATGCTGCTTTACCTCAGTTATCAGCCATGCAAGATACACTTGATCAGGTAACTGATCAGTTGGAAGTACTCTAAACATGCATGGATAAAGTTTACATACATACATACATACATAGGTACATGCATGCATGCATATAGATGATCATTATGTTTAATCTGGTATATAGATACTTATTGTTTTATTTACATGCATACATACATTCATAGGTACATGCATGCATTATGTGTAATCTGGTATATATAGATACTTATTGTTTTATTTACATGGACCCAGCTGGCCAGTAACTACCACAATGCCCACCTTTTCTAATACCAAGATTTTAAATTTTTTGATTTGACACAATGGACTCACCTTTATCATTTCTACATTCATTTCTTAACCTGGAGGCTTCCCAATGATGTTTTCTTTTTCTTGATAGTTAATGTCTATACAGAAAGAAATGCTAAAGCAGATGCATAGTATGACATCAGCCCCAGTTTCCAAAGAAAGCAAAAGATTGGAGGCCTCCTTGGGCCGAAATATTGAGAAAGCTGTTAAGGATAACACTGATGCTTTATGGGCTCGTTTCCAAGAAGAAAATGTGAAACATCAGAAGTTGGAGCTAGAGCGTATCCAACAGTTGACCAATTTAGTCACAAACTTTACAAATAAGGATTTGGCCAATGCTGCTGAAAAGAATCTGAAGAAGGAGATGGCTTCGGTTGGACCTGCTGTAGCTCGTGGAATTGTTCCCACTCTGGAGAAAAGCATATCTTTAGCTATCACAGAGTCATTCCAGGTTAAATGCTAAAGCTTGTCATAGACTATTTTTCTGGTTTTAATTAGCCTATTAATGTTCCTTAATGATTTCTTGACAGCCATTTGGCAATCCCATCTTGGAACCTCAATAACAGTTTGCACTGGACAATTTATTGTTATTTGATGGCTTCTTTTCATCAGATGGCTATATGATTTCCCGTAATCAATATGTTACCATGGGCCATTGGGTCATAGTTTAGTTCAGAGATTGTTTCCCTCTTCTTAAACCCAAAAGTGATTTTATTTAGATGCATTGCTGTGTTTTTTTCCAGAAGGGTGTAGGAGAGAAGGCATTGAATCAATTAGAAAAATCTGTTAGTTCAAAGCTTGAAGCTACAATTGCTAGACAGATACAGTTACAATTTCAGACCTCGGGCAAACAAGCACTTCAGGTAAATTTAATACAAATTAATACAATATCTCTTATGCATGCTGAGGTACCATCGAAAGCAATAAAAAGGAGCAATATCTTTTAAACAGTGTCTTTTACCAGCATGATATTTTATGTTCTGTTATTGCTTTAAGTCCTAGAACTGATTATGAAGAAAAAGCTAAAATGTCAGTGTTTCATACTATTTGAACCTTAAAAAAGGAAATAGTAGATACTACCTATTTATCATGTTCAAGGTTAAAATGGCATAATAAATCAGTCTGAAGTGCACATCTTGGTATGTTCAGTCTCTTTTTAAAAGAGTCCTTTGTCATTTTGATAATGACCAAGGAACCGCTTACAGTTGCTCATGTGTTGCCTTTAAGTTAAGTTTAAATCTCAATTGTCAAAATCCAAAAGATGTAATTATTATGTTAAAATAAAAAGAAGTAACTAAACTGTCCATCTTTATGTTTGAGATTTTAAAGAAAATTGGCCTATTAGTTTTCTCTTTAGTAAAAAGAACGGGGACATCCATCTTGATACACACCTTGTAAATTGTTTGTTTCTGTTTATTTTTCTTGCTGTTCAAGAACAAAATTTGTTCGATGCCAATTCGAAAATCATGTAATCTGTTCTTGCAGGATGCATTAAAGTCTATCATGGAAGCCTCAATTATTCCTGCTTTTGAGATATCATGCAAAGCTGTGTTTGATCAAGTTGATGCTGTATTTCAGAAAGGGCTTATCCAAATTATAAATGCTTCTCAACAACAGTTTGATTCTTCATACTCTCCCTTAACCATGGCTCTAAGGGTGTGTGGCTTTTTATAATATATCTTGGTCATTGTTTTTTTTTTCACCATGAATTTTATTAATAAGTCCACATAAATTTGGAAATTTATGCATTTCCTATTTTTTCTTGCGTGATTTTGGCTCAAGTTATTAAATCAAATTCATGGAAAAGGTTCCTTTTCATTCTATCTTTTCTGCTTATCGTTGGTTGTTTAGTCGGTTAACTGGTTGATTTGATAAGAAATCACCCCATTTTAGTTTGATAGAAGTGACGCTAATTGATATGGGCATCGAATGTCTGCTCACTTGGTTACTTTTGTTTCACTAACTTGGCCGTGTAGAGCTCTTTCATTTATTTTTGAACATGTGATCATATTCATAGCATGCTCTGAATCAGATGATGAAAGCTAGATGTATGGTTTATAAGAGGACAACAAAGACAAGGAAATATCTCATAAATGTCTCCAAGATGTGACTTAAATCCTATTGCTTCATTGAGCTCTTACATCTAGCTACTATGTGCTTCATTTTGTTCATCCCACTTGTTTCCTTTTCTTGTGTGTATTGTTTGTTCCGTATCATTTAACGGTGCTTTATATTTAAGATGGCCAACTGTATTGACACTTTGACATGACATCAATAACTCTATGCTCCATATATTTTATATCTGGATAAAGCAATCAGATGGAATTCTTCGTTTTTGTAGAAAAAGAAAAGAAAATAAATGTAAAGACTAGAACATGTCATATAAAGGCTATACAGTGGTCTCTCTTAGCATTACATTTTTTAGATTATGATATACTGCTTTTGGGTAATTATAATAGTGTAACTTGAAAACCTTTGACTATAACAGGATGCAATCAAGTCAGCATCATCAATTACACAAACCTTAAGTGGAGAATTGACTGATGGCCAACGCAAGCTAATAGCTTTTGCAGCTGCAAATGCAAACCCAACAGTTAGCGATCCATCAGTAGCTGGAATCAACGGTCCAATTGCTGGTTTACATGAGACGGTACTGGTTCTCTTTTCTGCAATGTGTTGAGAAGCTTAATTGCAAGGGGAGCAAGGCTTATCATTCTCCATTGATCAATCAACTGTACTTGTAACTAACTTGAGTGCTTACATTAACAGGCTGAAGGACCTTTCAATCCTATGGAAGAATTATCCAGATTGGTTGGTGAGCATAAGTACGAGGAAGCATTCACTATAGCTTTGCATAGAAGTGATTTGTCTATTGTTTCCTGGTTATGTTCTCAGGTATGGTTTGCCTCTTGCAATTATGTGTTAGTGGGAACCTTATGAGGAACATATTTATGTTCTTAGGGGCTGATAAATAGTTTCAGAGACATTGTGAGTTACACATTAGGTGTGAGATGCAGACATAAAAATATAACTTCAAATACAGTATATTTTGTTTAATTGGTGGTAGTATGAACTAGTGGTTTTTCTTTCTGATATGCCTATTTACTGCATATTTTTGTTACATTCTTCTGCATTCTTCATTGCATGAACTGAATCACTTAAGATTAGCCAAATGTGCCAATGTGCTCATGCGTAGCTCTATGGAACATCAGAAGTTTCTTTGGCAGTTTATGGAAATGCTTACAATTGTGCTGGGTAAAATTTTCTTTGAACTATTAGCTACATGTGAAATCTATGGATGGGAAAACATACTTGAACTAATATAGATGCTAGTAAGGTGTTGAATGGACTTCTCATACTCTTTTAGATGTGGCCGTCTGCATTTTCAGTCGTTCACCAAAACTTCACTGTGCTACTTATTGCAACTATGCTTAATGCATTAACATAAGTAATGTCTAAGAGCACAGAGTACGCATGATCAACATCTTTAGATTTTGCATCGACAGTTTCTAGCCATGATCACTTTTGACTTTCTGGGTACCATCTTTATCCTGATTGAATGTTTTTCTTAAGATTGACCAGATTGTATTAACTCTTCTTGAAAAGAAAAAGGGTGGAAATTATCCTTTTGACTTCAATTGTTTGTTTGTTGAGTGGCAAGCCGAATTAAGTCATTGGAATCATTAAGCTTCTTGCTCCCTACTTTTTAAACTGAGGAAGAGAGAAATCGCTCTCACACTTATGGAAAGTTGACGAGCTTTTCAATTTTTGTTTGCTCTTAAATCACCAGGTTGATCTGCACGGACTTTTATCCGTGGTACCACTACCATTAAGCCAAGGGGTTCTACTGGCTCTTTTACAACAGTTAGCTTGCGACTTTAGTAACGGAACTTCCAGAAAAGTGGAGTGGATGACGGAGGTGGCTGTTGCCATAATTCCTACAGATCCAACAATTGCATCGCATGTGAGGCTTATCTTTGATCAGGTCTATCAGATACTTAACCATCAAAAGAGTCTCCCTAACATAACTTCTGCACAGGCCTTCAAGTTACGCACCCTTATACATGTTACAAACTCTGTGCTAATGAGCTGTAAATGATTTTTTTTTCATTGTGTTTATTCAATTATATGAAATGCGAAGTTTGGTCTGTACAGAAAAATGGGAAATTGCATGAAATTTGTATGCTTATGTCTTCCATTTCCTCCTAGTCAAGCACTCCTTATTTCAATAGCATATCGAGCTAGCAATGCTAATACTCTATTTCTCCGAAGAGCCAATTATATTTATTTGATGGTGGCATCTAGACTATGTGCATAAGGTTGTTTCATCAACACTGATCTGTTTCCCATCACCTGGTTGTTCAACATCTGGGAAGCCAGTGCCTTTGTTGTAATGTCGAAGGCAATATGCTCTTGTATGAAATGACAATTCATAGTTTGCTTTGGCAACTGGATGAAGAAAATGTGGCATAAGCCTGGTGAATATCTATAAAGATCTGACCTTTAGGATCCAAAGAAGCAACATCTGGGTGGTAAAGTTGCCAAGTTTGGATCAGTAGCTTTGATATTAGTTTGTGAGGAAGTGCGGTTGATGCGGAGGAGATGGCAGTGTGTTTGCAGATGATTTCTTCTCAACAGGATCTATGCCTATATTAGCTACTTGGCTTCTGGCAGCTCAAAGTAGGGCAAGGATGCAGGAATTTTTTTGGTTGTAACATGCTGGTTCCCGATTGTCTGAACCCTGAAGGAGAAGCATAACTTGCTCCAACAGAATGGCGGTTTGCAGACAAAAGATTATGAAGACAACTTCTGGCATGAGCTTGAAATATAACGGTAAGGTTAGTTGTATAAAGGGAAGAATGAAGAGAAAATGTAGAAACAGAGGCATATGACTCTGCAGAGTTTTTAAGAAGGTTGGTGGCATTTAGCAGATAGTTCAAAGTGAAAGATTGTGGACATTCGCTGGGTGATGCAGTATACTTCTACATATTTCATTTTGTTTCAGGTCTCGTCTCTCGAGACCAAGCCATAAAATGCTTGTCTGATTCATTTTGGTTGATCTTTTCAAGTCAATGTCTACATGAGGCCTCTTTTGTTGTTTAACCTTTACTCTCATTCACAAGAGTAACTCTAGCTTTCGTAAATAAGAAAAACAATTACTCATCCCATTTGTAAATGTAATACAATGTGTATGTATAACTTTTATGCATTTTAGATAACCAGACTGTAAACACTAACAACAATTTAGGTGAAGAACGATTTTCAATTTGAGAATTATGGTCGAAGATACAAAATGGAACCCGCCCTTGAAGCTTTAGTCATGTCCGACTTTTGTTTTTTGGAAATAAGTAATGTATTCGTTTAAAATGGTGGAAATTACAATGAGAACTGAAATTCGTCCCCGACAGTTGGGAGTATATCATAACAACAAATTACATATTGAGATAACACCTGTAATGCTTTGTTAATTTTTAAGTGATACTTTGAATCAAGCAGAGATGAGTGTCTCAATCTTCAATCTAAACTTGAAGAAAAACCCCATCCAGGTGAATTTGTTAAATTATTCAGATTTCTCAAACAACTTGGTGTTTCTAATCATCCAAACATAATGAACTACTATAGCAAAACTAGCCTTAAAAACCTTGCAATCTTCCTTACTTTTCCATTTCAAGCCTATAATCCAAGATAAACATTCCAACCAGCTGAGGCTTCTGTCATGCAGGTCAAACAAGTTTTGACTTGTATGACAATACTTGAAAAAGATGTTCTCAAGTGATTCAACTTCATAGGTATATAAAGGACAATTCCTATCCAAGATTTGAAGTTTAAAGCTATCTTTGGTACTCGACTTTTGAATAGTTGCTAACCAGAGAATGAAAGAATGACCTTTAGTGATACCAAAATGTGATATCCTATTTTCCGGTATATGATTAGGGTTTAACCTTAGATTAAGTATTGTATATACATGCATAACATTAGCATTCATACACAAATTGATATTTGTGCACATTACAAGTTAGCATATGCACTCAATTGACATATCCTGGGGTATGAAAGAAGTTAAGTGAACATGATGTGAATTGTAATTTGATATATCTTGAATTTTGGTATATTTGGATTTCAATTAGTAAATTGAGATTAAATGTTATTGATTGAGAGATTAATGAATTAAATGTACATTTGGTCTAGAAATGTACATTTGGTCTAAAAATCGATTTAATACATTATTTGGATGTATTGGACTGGAATTTAATATATAAAGAAGGTGAATTTATGCCTAATAAAGTTGTTAGAAAAGTGTTCTTGAATTGAGAAAGAATTAGACCTATATATATGATAATGAAGGATAAATTTCTAGTTTGATTTTTGATGCGTGAAAGACTAGGATTTATGAGCTCTTAATTGAATAATTTTGAACTTGAATAAGAGAGGTTATTGATGAGGAATTGGAGTATGATTCAGGCCTAATATAGGTGTCATTGATGAACTATAAAGAGGTTGTTTTAATTTTGGTATAAAGTGTAAAAAAATATGAAAAAGTGAAAGAAGAATTGTTGGAATATGTTAGCTATAGTGTTTTCATTGAATATGCATCTGTATTTTAGCCATATCTTGATTTGTAGACATCCAAATGGGATGATTTTAATTTTATATTAAACTAGAGACATATGGATATATTTTTCACTCAGGAATCGAATTTGAATTCTGTCTTTAAGAGTTTCTAAATTTGGCTTGAAGTTGAGTTTTTGGATTTTGTTACTATTCGAGAACAATCTATAGTATTTTGGGTATAACTCTAGGAATAATGAACCAAATTGTATGAATTTTAGTTCATTAGAAACTTAAGACATAGAAGAAAAGTTTTTAGAAGAACATATTATCTAACCGAAACTTGTCCTAAGAAAATATGGAAAACTAATGAAGGAATTGCATGGGAACTTTTGGATAACCCATCCCACGATTATGGGAAGCCATATACGATTGTGGAAATTGCATGGAAGTAAATAAAATGTTCTTTTGTGTGATTCTTGAACCAATTAAGGATTAAGGTATTTAACTATGATGCATTTGGACTTGATTAAGGTTTAAAAGAACATAATTTGATGTTGGAAAATTTGGTTAAATGTATGGATAATGAATGGAGCATGATCAAGTCTACTTAAGGTATTAACCTAAATGCAAACAAGACATATCCAGGTGAACATATGTGAATGATTATGAATTATCATTAAGGAAACATACCTGGATAGTCAGTGGGCATGCATTGAACATGACATATGTATATATGTGCAAAATGAATAAGTATTTAATTAATCGACTTTGCAATGTGAATTATGTATGAATTGTATGATTTTAGATGCTCAAGTCATACGCCATTCAGACATTGCCGGACCATCCAAGCAATAGCATAAATTGGAGTATACTATGAGTCAACCTAGACGATCTTCCTAGGATTTATTTATTCTATTTAACTTCTAATTATTGAACTATTTGTGATCTGTATATGAATTCCAGACTTTAATGGTCCGAGGAGTTTGATATTCGAGAATGTATTGGAAGTGCTCTGTTTGCATCTAAATTTTGAATGATATCTATTTGCAACTAAATTCTGAATGATTTTAGAATACTAAACAAAAGTTGAATGCCGGACTAAGGTCCGATGAATATAAGATTATGTCTGTGCATCATAAGTGAATGCTATTCATGGAATATTTTATTATTTGATGCATTTCATAAAATACATGTTTAGATAAAGGCGTTGTGATCAGAGTAGCCAGTCTGAAAGAGCTTTAAGCTCAGAATTCTGCACATAGAGCTTTGCTCTGTGATTTTTATATATGACTAAGCCCAATGGGCCAATATCTATATCTGTATCTGAAAGGGTGTAAGAAACACCAATTTTCATGCAAGTGTTGTGTGAATGAAAGAGAATTTTTTGGTGAAGTGTTCATCTTTTCTCACTCTCCACAAACACTCTCTCAAAGAATACGTCACAAAGTTGGCACTTTGTGTATGTTCTAGCCATTCTTCCTAAGAGGTTTTAGGCTTCGCTTTTCACGTGGATATCATTAGAGATATCCTCCTTTGGTCTTTATGGTTTACGACAACTCAAAGAGGTGAAGACAACAAAGAACAAAGGAGATTGTAAGGTACACATCTTAAGTTCATGTTTTGTTAAAGTTACATCTAATGGCACTTGAAAGTTATTAGCTTTTTGGGTTTTGATTTATATTTCTGCTACTGTTTTCTATTTTTAATGGATTAGATGCAAGATCAAAACCCAACAAAAATAACTTTCCTTAATGGAAACCTAACCGAGGACATGTGTGTGACACATCCTGATGGTTTCATACCCAATGATGGTGAAAAGGTAAGCAAGCTTCAAAAACCCATTTATGGATTGAAGCAAGCATCAAAGAGTTAGAATATCCGATTTGATGGGACAACTAAAGAGTTTAGTTTCTCATAAAATCCGGTTGAACCTTGTGTGTGTAAGAAGGTTAATGGAATTTTTATCGTATTCCTTGTGTTGTATATAGATGACATACTACTAATCAGAAACGATGTCTCAATTTTACAATCAGTCAAGATTTGGTTGTCTAATAATTTCTCCATGAAAGACCTTAAAAAAGCAACTTATATTTTGGGTAAAAGAATCTATAGAGATAGATCTAAAAAGTTGCTTAGTCTTTCTCAGTCTGTGTCCAAAGAAACAAGATAAGAGGACTCACATGAATTTGATCCCTTATGCTTTAGCTATAGGATCAATCAAGTATGCTATGTTATGTACGAGACCCGATGTATCATATGCTCTAAGTATTACAAGCAAATATCAGTCAGATCCTGGAGAGGATCATTAGGTATCCGACAAGAATATCCTTAAGTACTTGAGAAGAACTAAGGATATATTCTTATTAGTCTATGGAGAAAGAGATCTTGTTGTGAGTGAGTATACAAATGCTAGTTTCCAATCAGATAGGGAGAACTCCAGATCCCCATCAGGATATATTTTTCAAATTGAATGGTGGAGCAGTCAGTTGGAAGAGTTCCAAATAAGAGACAACTGCAAATTCAACAACTGAAGTAGAATACATTGCGGCTTCAGAAGTAGCAAAGGAAGCAGTTTAGATCAAGAAGCTCATCATGTAAATTGGAGTGGTTCTTAGCATTGTTGTAGTACAGTTGTACTGTGACAACAATGGTGCTATAGCGCAAGCAAAGGAACCAAGGTCTCATCGGAAATCCAAACATGTACTCTGGCGATATCATTTGATTAGAGAAATCATTGATAGAAATGATGTCAAGATAGAGAGAGAGCCTACTGATCAAAATATTGTTGATCCTTTGACTATGCCGACTCCTTAAAAGAGATATGAATCTCCTGTACTCACCTATGATATTAAATAAAAAAGAGATTAGCTTTAATGCAAATGGCAAGTTGTTAGAAAAGTGCTCGAAAGGTAATCACCTTTAGCACTTACTACACAAATCTTTTTTATTAATAAAAAGGCTTTTTTGTTAATTTGATGTTCATGTTCTTTATGAATAGATAGTGATCTTAAATCGAATTAATGAATTCCTAGATATATTACATAGAGTGAAGGAAATCATGATGAGATCATGATAATGAGATCCCTATAATGTGTAATTATGTTAGTATTTAAATTATTCCTAGTCATAGGATTAATGAGACGGGACATTATTAGTTTGGATAGACTAGCACATGTTATACTCCTTGATTCGATCAAGCAGTGGATCTTATAAGTTGTAAGCATGCGTTGTTTAGAGTTAACATGTGGATGCTTGTTAAGAGTAGTAAGTACATTGGATGACCTACTATGAGACAATCATATGGATAATCTATTCTAGTGTCAACGATAGTCTCATCATAGAAATGGTTTAAATATCCTTAAACTTAAGGTATTGAAGGATATCTTAGATACTAATCTTATACTTTGACTCCATTTGTCGGACCCCGAACTCTTCTTGGAAGCTAAAACTGTTAAATGTCAAATTATTGGCAATTGTTCATGTGTAAAGAAAGGAGAATTCTTGAATTTTAAATGAAGTAGAAAAGATGGTTTAGGTACAAGATGGGTTATATGTGAAATGTTGGAAGTGAAAAGTTGGAAAATGAAATTGAAACATGTTCGTTGAGTATGCTTCGGTGTTTTAGCCATAACTTTTACTATAGTTATCCAAATGTGATGATTCTTGATTTGGATTAAACTAGAGAAATAGGGTTACAAATTGTCTAATGAAATCGAGTTTTAATTCAGTCTCTAAGAATTTCAATTTTAGGATGGACATTGAGCACAAAATATTGTTTTAGCATAAGAACAGTTCGGAAATATTTGGGGTAACCAAATTGAATAATTTTGGTTTCATTAAAAACTTAAGACAATGAGGAACATTTTTCTAGAAGGAAGTGTTATCAAATTCCTTCAATTACATGATCAGAAAAAGGTCTTGATTTTTGGAATGAGTTAAGTATGATTTAAATAAATTTTGAGGTCTTGCTAGAATAATTATTTTATTTAGAGTTAATTGTTATGTTAATGTTAATAGGATTGTAAAATATGGTTTAGTTGAATTAAGTAGTAAGAGTATATATGTATGAGGGCATTTTGGAAAGATCACTTAAGCATTTAAGTTACAAGGCTTATAAGTAAGGGCAAAATGGACATCGTTCAATCATTAATGGTATAAAAGGAAGAAGAAAAGAGTGTCTTACATTTGGAAAAAGCAAAAAAAAATGATTGGAGAGAAAAGAGAGAGAGAAAGAGTTGTAGAGAAGAGAGAAAGGGGAGAAAAGGAAGAAAAGCTAGGTTTCAACTTTGCTTGGCTTTCAAGAAGGAATTTGTGGTTGTTTAAGAAGGGAAAAAAGGAAGGGGAGGATTAGATCTCTCATTCAAGCCAAGAAAATCTCCATTTGGGGAAGAATCAAGGTAAGAGCATTCTTGATTGTTGGAGTTATGTAAATATAATGCCCTGGAAAGCAAGTGTATTTACATGTAACTTTATCTTCTTCAGTTACAGTTT
>JANITX010000210.1:9307621-9317780 GCA_027564395.1 Erythroxylum ulei | reverse complement strand
CATGTATGCATGTACAGTAATTTGCATGTGCACAATTTCACTGTTTACTAATACTAGTATGCATGAACAGTCCTAATAAAGCCCAATCACTCTCATCCTATGCCAAATTACTATTCTACCCTTCCAGTTGAGGGTGGGATGTTAAAGATATCAATTGTACGCTTTGTTCCTTTGTATTTATTTTTATTACGCCTAAAAAATACGAGACAAATTACATGCCTAGTCTGGGTAGGCTAACCCTAACCAAATCCTCTAAAAGGATTGAGATACACCCTATAGGTGTATGATCAAAAGTGGTAATCCCAAGCTTAAAATTTATAGTAAAATTAGCGAGCCAATCGGCACACTGATTTTTCCTCCTATAAGTATGGCAAGATAAGACTACGCAATTCTGAGTTAGTAACTCGTTAATACCCATAACTAGAGGGTTGAGCGACATCATCCGTTTTATAAAGAAGCTATTTCTAAAACAGAAACTTATGACCTTTAGTCACAAAGCAAAAAAAGAACAACCTTGTAAGGTTTGCACTCTACATTAATAATTATTTATAGAATTCATAATTAGCAAATTACTTACACAAATAATCAAACCTTAATTACAAATAATAAGTTATAAATTATGTTCATTAAATAAGTTACTTGATAATTAAATTTAAAGAAGGGAATAAATTAAAAAATTATGAGGAAATTAAAAACTATTATTATAAACGGGTTAGTTATTAACAGTTGGTTAAAAGTAGTAATAATAACGGATGACACAATTTAAAAACCAGATAAAGATAATGGTTGCTTAGTTGCATATAACTCATCACTTAAACAGTTTAACTTAATCTTAATTTGGACAACGTTCTTATCTTTTGCTTTTTGAACATTAGATCAATCGCAATCGTAAAACAAATAGAAACAGACACTTGTTGTCACTCACTCTTCTATCATTAACATCAACGTCGACGCGATTCTCTCTCCCTCTCTCGCTATACTGCTACTCCTCCGCCACCACAATCATCGTCATCGACGAGCCGTTGATTTGGTGGCCAGTGGCCGTAACCAACTCCCTTTCCTCGTACGCATTGAGAAGTTTTGTGCTTTTTGACAAACCGGCGGTTGTTGCAGTTTTTTCCGTTATGACGATGAATGCAGTTGTTTTGTCTTGAAGTTTAGATATTTTTGTCTATTTTTCTCAAATCAAAAAATAAGAAGGCGGGGTTGGTTCTGGGGGTGGTTGCGGCGGTGGAGCGATGGTTCTAGCGACGGCGGGTCTGCTGGAGAGAAGAAAAGTGAAGATGACGATGAGGAATTTGGTTATGGCAATGCTTTTTGTCACGGTGATAGCTCCAGTTCTTTTTTACATTAATAGATTTGCCGCGTTCCAGGTTCCTTCTTGTGAGTTAAATTTGTTTCTTTTTGCATTCCTGATCCGTGCTTTACCATAAATTTGCTCTCCTTTTTACAATTTTTATGCGCTTTTCTGCAGCTAGAAACGATTTTCTGGAAGATATATCGGCTTTTGTAAGTAATCTTTTTCTCTTCGTAAACAAACTGATCGTCTTTTTTCTTTATCTTTCTTTGGTTTCAACTTTAAGGGTTCTATAATCTCTAAATCTTGTTTCTATTTTCTTTTTTTCTTTTACCAGACTCTACCTGGCGACACCAGGCATCTGAATGTGCTGCCACTGGTAATTTTTGTTGTTGAATTCTCCTGATTTCTGTTGAAAGCAAGAATTTTCCTTTTCTGGTACTCTTGAAAGTGCAGATCTCACCTCATCAATTTCTTGTTTCTGGTGTAGGAATCATCTACAGCTCTTAAAGAACCAATTGGAATTGTGTATACTGACAATTCTACCACATCTTCCCCTACCGACATCACGTCTGATGTTGATTTAGAAGGTATTTCTTTTATTTAAAATCTTTCTTGCCACTTGTACTTGCTCTTTGAGTAGAATAATGAAATGATGTAAAGTTATTAATCTCTTGATATGTGGTCAATTTTATTTTCAAGTTCTAGTTAACCGGGATTTTGTTTCTTCTGTATGTTAATTAGATTTGCAGTTGACGGAGGAAGGAGATCATAAATCTGCTAGAGTATTGTATACAACTGATGAGCAGGATCAATCTCAAGCACATAATGCCATCAGACAGGTCACTGCTACTGTTGCCCAGAAGGAAAGCGAGACAGATGGTGCCAATGATGCCAAGCAAGAGGATAAAATTAAATTGCGAAGTTCCTCCCAAAATGAGGTTCATTCTTTGTAAACTTGTCTCTAATTCTGTTTTTAGTATGTATTTCTTTGTGAATTTATAATGATATGATTAATTTAGAACAATGTGGCATACGTCCCAAAGGCTGCTGGCAGCTTTTTTTCTAAGTTTTAAATGTATGTGGCATGTACTTTGTTTCAGTATCTGGCTGAGTATTTGGACTTGTGATTTCATGATTTTGCCGTTGTCTTGCAACATTTAGTCTTTCTTAGTACTAATAGTAGAAATATTGTTTCCTGGTTATTCTATTGTCTGCTTTTCATATCAATTTCCCAAAACAGAATTTGTAAGCATAGTTCTGGTATCCTGCCCGTGCTTGAATATGATGTTTTTTCATTTTATTATTTAAAATGATATATCTTCTTGCCATATTAACTCCACTAGATAGCATACATCAGAAGTTTTTCCAGTATACCTCAATGGACTGCCCAGACATTTGAACTGCAAATTTTGAATAATATTTGGCCAAAAATTTGATGTTAGATATTAAGTTGTTACACGTTATAATTATTTGAGGAGTAACATTCAGGATATTGTAAACTTACAATGAAGGTATTGCTTGTTGTCCTAAAGGTCTGGATAATTCTGGAAATTGAGCAAATAGAAGCTTGAAATTTGCAGGTTGACCGATTCTCCCTTTTTTTTTCTTCCTTTTTTGTTTCTTCTTTTGCAGGTTGAACAGCTACCTACTCCAACCTTGAATAAGATCAACAGGGAAGATAATGCTCAGAGTAAAACCGATAAAAGAACAAATCAAATGGCTTCATCAGGTACACTAGTGCGACAACTCAAAGATCAACTAATCAGCGCAAAGGTATATCTTTCCCTTCCTGTGGTGAAGAGCAATCCACATTTTACAAGGGAGCTTCGCCTGCGGTTAAAGGAAGTTCAGCGTGTTCTTGGGGATTCAACTAATGATTCTGACCTGCCAAAGAAGTAATCTTCTGATTTGACACCTCTTTTCTTCTTCATGCCTGTGATAAGATTCTTGTTCAATATTCAACTATGCAAGTAAAATAGTGGCTCATATTTTAATCTTGCTTTCTATTTTCAATTGCTATTTTCTCTGACTATGATATTGAACATTTGTTGCTGCAGTGCCTTTGAGAAACTAACGGCGATGGACCAAACGTTAGCCAAAGTCAAGCAGCTGGAGGCTGATTGCTCCGTGATGGTTAAGAAGCTTAGGGCTATGCTCCACTCAGCTGAAGAGCAGCTTCAAGCGCATAAAAAACAGACCTTGTTCTTGACCCAGTTAACTGCAAAAACTCTCCCTAAGGGTCTACACTGTCTTCCATTGCGCTTGTCAACTGAATACTATGCATTGAATTCTTCTGAAAAAGAATTTGCAAATCAAGAGAAATTAGAAGACCCTCAGCTGTATCATTATGCATTATTCTCTGATAATGTATTGGCTGCTGCAGTTGTTGTCAACTCCACTGCTACCCATGCCAAGGTAAGCATCCTGTTTGAAAATTCATTTGTGCTTCTTTTGTTTTGCGATTAAATTGGAGGGATCGTAACATCATCAACATTGTGGAGTAAGGGACATTCAGACTTTACACAGATCAGGAGTTTCTTCTCCTTTTCTGTTTTCCTTGTTCAACTTATATAGTCTGGGTGTTTGAGGATTTTGCATTTATTTTTCATTCTTAAAACTCCCATTACATTGGTTCTAAATATTTGCAGGACGCATCAAAGCATGTGTTCCATATTGTTACTGATAGACTTAATTATGCTGCAATGAGAATGTGGTTCTTAAGAAATCCACCAGGCAAAGCCACGATTGAGGTTCAGAATATTGAGGAGTTGAAATGGTTAAATGCAAGTTATAGTCCTGTTCTCAAACAGCTCAGCTCTCCATCAATGATAGATTACTACTTCAGAGCACATCATGGCAATTCGGATCCAAACTTGAAGTATCGGAATCCAAAGTACTTATCCATCCTCAACCATCTGCGATTTTACCTGCCGGAGATCTTCCCAAAGCTTGACAAAGTGCTGTTCGTAGATGATGATATTGTTGTGCAAAAGGACCTATCGGACCTTTGGTCCCTTGACCTAAAGGGTAATGTTAATGGTGCAGTAGAAACTTGTGGAGAAAGCTTCCATCGTTTTGATCGGTATCTCAACTTTTCAAATCCTCTAATCTCAAAGAATTTTGATCCCCGAGCTTGTGGTTGGGCTTATGGAATGAATATCTTTGATTTGACGGAATGGAAACGACAAAACATCACTGATGTATATCATATGTGGCAGAACCTGGTAAGTAACATGGTTGACAGTTATTCTACTAAGTTTGAGTGGATGCTACAAAATGCCATCTAATACAACAAATACTTAGTTCTATTAGGTTGGAGCATATTGGAATGAATTTATATGCTAATTTCATAGTTAAGATGCATGTGTAGATACATACACTTCCAAATTTGAGTGTTGTGTCCAATGTGTTCAACTACTTTATCTGGCTTTTAGATGTGACTTGAACTTTTGTTTCTTCACAGAACCACGACAGAACGCTTTGGAAGTTGGGGACCCTGCCTCCTGGCCTCATCACATTTTGGAATAGAACTTATCCCCTTGATCGATATTGGCATGTACTCGGCCTTGGTTATAATGCCAACGTCAATCAGAGAGAGATTGAGCGAGCTGCTGTCATACACTACAATGGCAACTTGAAACCGTGGCTTGAGATTGGCATCCCCAAGTACAGGAACTACTGGGCAAAGCACGTAGACTATGATCATGTGTATTTGAGGGAGTGCAACATCAATCCATGAGAAGGCCCTCCACATCAATGTCTAATCAAGTAGGCTCCACTTACAGGTCTGCATAGGTTCTTTTGCTGTCTTAAGTAGCAAGCTGATTAGCTTACATTCTTTCTGTATACAAAAGTTTCTTCCTTTGCATGGTAGGTTGATAGCCACGATTCAACACAGTATAGTTTTGGAACTTTTGATGATAAAATATGCAAAGCAGCAATTTAGTGCAAATGTTTGCAATGCCCTTTTATTCGGTTCTTAATGTGAAGCATTTTTCAACTCATATCCAAACAATTACCTCACTTTCACTGTCTTGGAGCATTTGGTTTATTCAGTACGGTTTTGTCATTGCTTTCTCTACATGAGTACATAAACTTGATGATTACTTGCCCCAAATAACATACGAATGATATTCTTAACTATTATTACATGAAGGTAATAAAATATATTTTCTAAAACTAGAGTGGGTTAACAAAATACACCTTTTTATTAACTGGGCAAATAGGATGCTATCTTAGGTTTCGGCTCTTTCCATCCGAGCTTCTGTTCTCGGCATTTTAAATGCAAGTAGCTGAACCTTTTCAATTTAGCTTTTGCTAATGATTTACTGCTATTCAGTGGTGACGACAAAACTTCAATCCATGTTCTTATTAAGTGTTTGAACCTGTTCAGCTCTCTCTAAAGACTCACCATGAACAAACACATGGGCTACTTGTATGTTTCATCGGATTCTACCAATCAAGATGAGATGCTAATAAGAATATCAAGTCTAAACTTACAAAAATTGCCTATTTGCATTCATTTATCCCTTCATCTCATGAATTAATAAGCCACTTTTGATTGTTCATCCTAGAAACATAAATAAAATTACAAGGCTTTTAGGCCCAACAATTTCTTCTTGGACTTGGATCTTCCGCTTCGAATTCTTCGCTCACATGATCCGGCCCATTCGGTACCCAGTATAAGATAGATAAATTGACCTCCCAACTAATTGTTGATAGCACCCTATATCTGTTTGAATTTGATTTGGAAAAATTCCAAGCTTATGATTCATTTCTATAGGCATTTCAGCTGGTCTGTAGGCAAGCATTACAGTCTCAATTGTAAGGGACTTTAATTGTATTCTTTTCCCAATGAAAGCACAAGGATATAAGAGGAACATGAAGAAGTGCCCTCTCTCCTAAGAGACTTGAAGATTGTTGATATGAACTATATTGGTAGCCTTATATGATTGTCTTATAGTTTGTCAATCCAATGTACTTACTACCTTTAGTAAGCATCCACATATTAATTCTAAACAACTTATGTCTACAACTTATGAGATCTACTGTTTGATCCAATCAAGGAGTATAACATGTGCTAATATATCTAGATTAATGATATCTTATCTCATTAATCCTATGACTAGGGAAAGTTTAAATACTAATTATACCTGACAGGAATGTCATTATCATGATCTCCTCATGATTTCCTCCATGCTATATTTTGTATCAAGGACTTCATTAAATCAATTTAAGATCGACATCAAATCCATAAATGTATGAACATCAAAATAATAAAAAAATGTTGCAATTGGACATCTTATTTGAAATATGTGTTTTCCTAATATTTAGTAATTTAAGAGTTCAATTAATTGTCTTTAGTGGAATGACATTTAGTTAATAAGCTGAAATTATTAAATTAATTATGGGCTTATTGGAGCTTGAATTATATAAGTTCAATTAGATTCCCCATTTGACTTCTAGGAAGGTTATCAAATAAAGTAAGAAATACAAATAGAGATTTTAAAACCTATGATTGAAGGTTGGGCTTACTTTAATTAATTGTTAATTAGAAGCCCATATGAATTCATCATCTTATTATGCTAGGCCTGTTTGCTTGTACCTTACATCTGTTCTTGCTGATCATCTTTGGCACATCAGGTCTTAAAGCATACATTTTAATAGCAAACAGTTCCTCAGGAAATCCCCTTTGGTCTTGAAAAGAAGTAAGCTATGAGCAAATAAACAACGTATATGGTTGAAAGTAATTAATCTTTAGTCTTTATAGCCTAGCATCGAGGTAAATGCTAATATGGCTGGCAGTTGAAAACCAGACATTTCTATTCATTATGATTTTCATCAGTTTTTGATTCATTTTTTGGTTTTTTTTTTGCATATATGATTATGTGAAAGTGGTATATATAAGTCTAACTATAAAAAATGGGTCATAAAAAGCCAAAAAGAGCAAAAAAGTTATCCCGGGTCACCCCCTAACTCCCTTCCCCACAATCTTTAAGGACATGATTTTATCGCTAGTCCTCTTTACCCCCACAACAAGTTGTATGAGTTCCTTGGCTACCAACATACCTACTCTATTTTGTCGTCTCGAACCCCTGAATACCAATTTTTAAATCCATTAATCTCTTTTGCTTTTGCCCTAGTCTACCTTGTCTCCTGTACTCACTCTATATAAATTTTATACTTCTCTAAAATCTCCACTAATCCTAAAGAATTCTCCATAAGGGACCGGATATTCCAAGAACCTCTGCTCATCTACTTCTACCTTCTTCTACATAATGAGAGCACGCCTAATCACAAAGGTTTTGGCTTAGGCAGGTTCCTCTATCTCCGTATCATTGCAATCCTCAAGCTCAGGTATTTCTTCTCCATCACTCTCTTGGGACTCGATTCCCCATAAAAAATAAAGAATATATTTAAGGTTGCATACACATGAAAAAGGGTGTAGTTATGCAAGCAAATATCCATCCAATAAACGCATCAGGATAGTTGAAAGCTCTTAAGCAGTCTAGGATAAAGTTTAAATTAACATTGTCAAAAGCCTTATAGAAATCAACCCTAAGGGCACAACTTTTAATGAGTTTCCCTTTAGTCTTGTCTTTTATGAGTTCCTGAACTAGAATCTACTTAGGGTAAGACTATTTCTTATACTATAGCTCTCGCTATGTCCTATGAGTGATGGATATAGCCTTTGGCATAGTCATAATAGTAAACTATAGAACTCAATACGTGCTAAAAAATAGCTGATAAGTTGTTTACTACATGAGCCCTTTAATTATTTTGTCATATTCAATTTAAAAATTGTCAACATTTAAGATAGACAGATAGAAAAGACAATGAGTAGGACAACACCCAGAACAAAAACAGTTGTGTAAGTATACGCAAGGCCATGTATGTAATGCACCACTACCATAGAGCATGTGCCTGAACATCTAGAGGACATTCAACCCTATGAAAATGACATGCTCATTAACTCTATTATAAACATGTAACCCACCTGAATTCCTTGCTTGAATACTTGCTTAAAAGTGTCTCTCCTCTTACCTTTCTTGATTACCTTTTACATTAACAAAATTCCCATTCAATAGGAATTCAATTTAAATCCCATAATGCATATTCACTAGAATTAATTCTAGAATACTTAAGCCCATGCATTTCCTAAGCCAGCTAGAGCTATTAAAGCGAATGACAAGATGAGAGGCCTATAATAGATGGATAAAGGAGGTCATATTGCAGATGGAAGGACTTCTCGGGATGTCCATACTATCCCCACTATCTGAAGTGGTGGCATCATCCATCTTGAAGTCTTTACTTGAATCTTGGTGGAAGTTCCTTTCTTTGCTAAAATTTGTTCATTCTTCTCTTTAGATGTTCTAATTCATAACCCTAATGATAAGTTTTTGTCAATATTTTTAAAGCTCTCTCTTTTATATAAGAAAATCCAAAAAATTCTAGATGTCACCACCAATATAGGACCAATATGGATTTGTTATTGGTATTGTGATGGCTCATGGCGTTTCAGCGTTGATTATCATGCTTTGAACACTGTCACAGTAAAAGACCAATTTCCAATTCCAACTGTTGATGAATTATTAAACGAATCACCTCCGAACTAGAGTCAAGAAGTCTAGCCCTCCATGGGTTACCAAAGGATGAGAGGTTAACCCATATTCATTCTCCAAAACCTCAAAACTGAGACCTCACTCTTTTTCCTAAAGAAAACATATCTGTTTTGATGGAAAAATGAAACAAATATTAACTATGAATTATGCATGCACTTTTGCTATCAAAAAAAAATCTAAAGAAACTGACGAGATCCTAAAAACAAATAAAAAATATGAAAATTGAAAATTTGAGAAATCTTGAAAAAAATTTCAATTCTACCATTACACTTAGAAAAATAATGTTTGAATTGGTGGCTTGTATGGGTTATAGGACTTGTGCAACTTTGGTGAAGTTGAAGCTTACAGATTCTCCTCCTCTAATGGTGTTGTGATAGTTTGTTCCTTCTCACCATTATCTTCTTGCTTTGTTCCTGTATTCACAACATTATCAACCTGGTTACCTATTACCTTACCACTTTGCTAGACCGTAATTGCTTTAGCTTGCTTTGTTTGGCTTGGAAAATTTCCTTTTGGATGGTTTGAAGTTGATTAGCCAATTGCCCCACTTGGGTTTCCACCTTCTTCAATGATGCCTCTAATGAATCAAACCTTTTGTTGCTCACCTCTTGATTTTGAGTGCTAATTTGAATAAAGGCAATTTTCAAATTTAAACTTATAACTTAATTATAAACATATGATGTTTCATATAAAATCACTTACAGATTGTTGACAATTGTGATGTAAGTTCTTCTATCAGCTCCCTCAGCTCCAAGCTGGAGGTTACATTGTGGTTGAAACAGAGGTTATGTGTACCCGATGTTGAAGATCTGATGAAAGAGATTATGGAGGAAGCACATGTAGCAACTTATGCTATGCATCCTAGTACTACTAAGCTGTATAATACGTTGAATCAACATTTTTGGTGGCTAGGGATAAAAAAGCAAAGCTTTCTAGTGGTATAAAGTTTATAATTTTTGAATATTATAATTGAGATATATGAGTTGTACAACTTTGAGTGCATGATTATGCACTAGCCAAAATTTCAAATATAGTCAGTCTGTATTATTTTGAGCATAACTCATAGAATAATGAATCAAATTGTATAATCTTGGTGTCTTTAGAAACTTAAGACATAGGAGAAAAAGGTTTTAGTAGGAATATCTTTTAAGCTTTCGTGTGCAGCAAGATCAATGCCTGCATAAGGGACAATCCCAAGGACAGATGGAATGAGATCCTTAAAGAACGCCTGGGGTCC
>JANITX010000210.1:9294780-9307521 GCA_027564395.1 Erythroxylum ulei | reverse complement strand
AATTAGGTAAGGGATTACTAAACTTGATAGCTTGTATTATTACAAGTTTTATGATAATTGAATTGGCTTGAAATATGAGTTAAGATGATGACAAAAGAATGTTGGAAATGCATGGTTCGTTCGCGTAGTACCTAAGGTGTCGATCCCACGAAGAGATATAATCTCATCCTAAAATCTGTAGTAAGAATAAATCATAGAAATTCAAAATGTAATGTAACTAAAACAAGAATTCTGTTCAATCAATCAAATCGACTGAAGAATCAGTCACAAAAATATTAATAATTCAGCAATTTCAACACACACCCAAGAATCAACCTAAGTAACTACTAATTGAGAGAAAGAGAATTTTACTCACTTAACATTCCAAAACTTATTCAACTTTTAACCAATTAATCCAACATCAAACCAAGTTCATTTCAAACCTTAATCAAGTTCAAATATACCTCTGTAAAGTCTCTTAACCTTATATGGTTCAACAATTGCACAAAACCACACTTTTCTCACTTCAAAGCATCCCCCAAGACCGTAAGAAGGAGCTAGTGTAGCTCCCACGAATACATTATGAATTCTTTCAAGTTTTTGCGACAATTCCAACCTATACGCTACTAGTCCAATTCTTTCCAAAATCTTGAATGGAGCAATATAACGGGGGTTTAACTTTCCCCGCTTCTAGAAGCATATAATTACCTTCCATGGCACATATAAGAGTCCACTAGGTGTTTAGCATTATTGTCAGGGACTAAGATATTAGGAAAGCTTGATTGATATTAATCTAATCATTTATTTCAATTGCATTTATTTTATGTTTTTATATCTTAGTTTTGATGATTAATATTTCTTTTTCCTATTACTTTTTTAGCAATTGGAATTCTTTATATTTTCTAAAGAAATCTATGAGAATTAGTTAAAGGAGATCGTAAAATTGAACAGCTTTGCAAAACCTTAAAACTAGGCTTAGACAAAGGGAAGAAGTGTGGGAGCAATAATTCGAGAACATACAACTAGAAACTATGGTGAAATACATGATCTCTTTATTATTACTCATCATACACTCAAAGAAACATGACATCATGATTCTTATTCTTCATCCATGATGCATATGTATAATGATCACTAGTCTCATTGTCATTTAATATCAATTAATCACCATATTTGTTTCATATTCATACAACCTATGTATACAACCTATGAGAATTAACATGTTACTTACTTGATTAAGCTCCACACATTGATGTCTTGTTTTTGGTGTTCATGATGATTAATGACTCATAATTTGATGTATAAAAACGTAGATCATTAGTTGTTTTAAAAATGGATTAGATTGAGTATAAAGTTAAAGAAAAGACAAGTGTAGTGTCTTGAAAAGAGAGGAACTAGGATGGAAGTTTAGAGATAAAGTAATAATGGTGTTTAAAGTGTGCTGGTCCTGCTGGAATATGTTAGCTATAACATTTTCATTGGATATGCATCGGTATTTTAGCCATGAATTGATCTGTAGATATCCAAATGAGATGATTTTTAATTTAGATTAAATTAGAGACATATGGCTACATTTTTCATAAAGGCATCAAATTCAAATTCTGTCTTTAAGAGTCATAAAAATCACTTTAAAATTAATATTTTAAAAATTGAGTCGAAAGTTAAAACGGTAAAATAAGATGTTTAAGGTTTAAAAATTCAATTGGTATTAGACTATCATAAAATCGGATAATTGATCAATTAATTAATAAATTGATCAGTTTTTTAACAATAAGAATTATTAAAATAAATAAAACTGAAAAATTAAAAATAAAACCAAAAAATTGATGATTTAAGGTTTTTATGGTCAATCTATTCTAGTTTTTCTAGTTTTTTTAATCATGGATAAAAATAAATCTATTGTCTTCTTTGGCTTTTTCTTTTGTTTTTCGCCTTTTTCCTACTAATCTATAACTTGAAATATCTTACCATTTTCATGTCGACATAGAAATGGCCAACTCTCTTTTCCTTTCTCTCATTTGCGCTTTCTTGTTGCTTCTTTTCACTGTCGTCCCAGTCTCTGCTACTGCCACCATTACACCACACAACAAAATAGTCTCTAAGGTCTGCCACCAAACTTCAGATTACTCCTTCTGCATAAACTCTCTTTTCTCCGACCATCGAACCCCAGAAGCCGACGAGTACACACTAGCTTACATCTCAGTGGGGTTAGCTTACCTCAACGCAACTGCCACCAGAGACTACGTAAACAAGCTGCTTAGAAGAACCTCAAGCTACCGCCTACTCATGAAATGCAGTCGAGACTATGTTAAGGCAGTTTCGGCTCTCGAGACAGCTTACAACGACTTAAACTCAGAGACCTTCTTCGAGTTGGCTTATTTGGCTGGTGACGCCGCGCACGCTGCCGACAACTGCGAAGTCTCCGTTCAGGGAATCAGACCACCGCCGCTGGGGAAGAGGAACAGAGATTTGAAGGGTCTATGTCAGATTTGTGCGGTTGTTGCTAAATTGTTTACTGGTTCATAATGACTGATTACAGTACGTACGTATATCCAGTTTTAACTAATCAGTTACATGTTCTCCAGAATTGTGCCATGAAAACGAAGAGGATCTAAGATTTAGTAACATTAATTAATACGAAAGCTTGCTTTTTAATTTCATCACAAACCACATCCAACAACTGCATGTTGATAGATATAGATATAGAGATAAGAGGCACGCCGTACGTGCATGCCATGTTCTTATCTCCAACCTGGAACTTCTTGGATTAACCCTTAATTCCAAATTACGTGGACCCTATACTTTACACGATTAAGGCAAAAATTATTCGGTTCTTATCTAAATTCAACGGATCCAATTTAAATTAATTATAATTTTTAATAAAACTTTTAAATTTTAACTCGAGATTATCTAAACCTAAAATTTAATTTTTTAATAAATAGATATTATTTTGAGTAAAATATAGTTAAAGAATAAAAAATATATTTATTGGAACTTGTAAAATTAACATTTAATGAATTATATCGTTTTTCAAACAAAATATGCATATATATATATATATATACATATATACATATATACACACAAAAATTAATTGTCGAAAGATGTAGGATTCATTATGTGGAAAGCTAAAACATGAAAATATGAGTTTTTTTTAACAAAGAAACCCACACCTGTTATCTTTTGGATGCGTAATGGGTAAATCTCTGGATTGACGTAATAGCCTGCAAATCATGCCAACCAGGTACTTCGCATTAGACAAGCCTTATACGACAGATTCGATCGAGAGAGTGTAAGTAGGGAGATTCGAATATAGAATCTTCTAACCCCATGCCCTCTCCCCCCAACTCTACCAACTTGACCACCTCTAGCGGTTATGAAAATATGAATTGCTCCAACCCAAAAAGAGGAAGGTAAAGAAATATGCAAGAATTAAATTATAAGTTTAGATGTGTAATTTTCAACCATTTGGTGAATAATTGGAAATGGGACAGAGCATAACACATGATATTGATAAGATAAGGAATATAAGGTTCAATCAAGATTAATCTATTATAAAATTGACTAAAGATTAAATAAATTAAAGAATTTGAAATATAATTAAAAAAGATTGTCCTTATAAATTTTTTTAAAGTTTAATTAAAAAAAAGATTATTAAATAAAATGTAATTTATTTATTTTAGTTTATAAAATCTTATTAATTTTAAAAAATTAACCGATTAGTTAATATATTGATCAGCTTTTAACAACAAAATTTATTAAAATAAATCAAACAAAAATATTAAAAATTAAATTAAAAAATTAAAGATTCAAAATTTTTACAGATCGAAAAGGTCTAAGCTGGAGACTAATAATTTTTATGTCATTGAATGCTACGTAGCAATATAGCGTACTAAGACAGTTCGACAGGGCATATCCTAGTATTTGGTTTTTTTCAAGTAATAGTAAAAAGTGACGCTTTTTGTTTTCAATGCTTCAGTTTCATTCTACTTGCATTTTGGGCTTGAAAAGACTCAGAGAGGTGGGCCCTTTGATCTCCGAAGCAATCTTATGTGCGAGTCAGAGATCCAGAAAAGATCAAAGCAACGAACAATAATTGCCCCCAGAATGTGACTCTAGTTTTAATAGAGCCCAGATCTTCTATTTAATTTTATTCTGTCTTATTTTGTTTCATAAAATTTTAATTATTTATTTTATGAGATTTATATAAATAAATGACTGAAATTTATTAGACATAATAAGACACCATAATATTAAACAAGAGATCTAAACTCGCTCAAGCACTATAATATTCCCTTTTAAGAAGATTGCACAAATGGTTATTTGAAACACCCCTTGAATCTCCCAAGAAATCATTACTTGTGCCTGATAATTCCAGTTGCATACGAGGTACTGGAGGCCTGGAAAGTCTTGAATATTGTGTCATATACAACTCCTGCATGTAATCCGTGTATAGAGTTTATTTGATTCTGATGAACCAATTTGACCGAATTGCTTTCCATCTTTGTGTTACATATTGGTGACTTAGGGATTCAAGTTACTGTACAGTCAGCGGTCAGAAGTTCATATCACTCAGACTGGACATAAGATTCAGAAGTGTCCTGTTCAAACAATTAGTACACGCCATGGCTTCTATTCACGGGTCAAGGGATCCATCAATAATGCACTTTCTCCGTTGAGTCATATCATGTCTGTGACCCTTTTGGTCGGCGCAACATTCATGAAACTCCGTTTGACTGATGCAGGATTCCAGCAGTTGTGGAACTATGCATCCAAGCTTATGTAGATATATACCTATACGGTAATGGGTGGCTGTTTCCTCGTGTCACCTTATTGCCTCTCTATTCCATCGTTCTATTAACATTTACTAGATGAATAGGAAGGAGAGGACACATGAAACAGATAAAGGGGATTTGATCCCATCGTGTTGAAGAACAAACCCTGTTAGGATGATTGCAAAGAAAGTTATTGACCGAGAAGGATTCCTTGAGGAGGCTAAATACGGCAGCTATTTTTGTTAATAATTGAAAAACCGAATTATTTTGGTCAGTATAACAATAAAAATTTTAATTTGTCCAATTTTTTAGTTTAAATTTTAATTTGTCCCATTTTTTAGTTTAAATTTTAATTTTTAGATTTAATTTATTTTAATAACCTTTATTATTAGCAATTGAATAATTTATTAATTTTTATAAATTAATTGAATTTATAAACTAAAATTAATTATTTAATTTTTATAACGATCTTCTTTTTTAATTAAACTTCAAATTCTTCAATAAATAAGGACAATTTCTTTCAATTATATTTTAAATTCTTTAATCTTATTCAATTTTTAATCTTTTTATGATAATCTAATTCTGGTTGAACTTTTTAAACCTTAAAATTCATGCCTTATCGGTTTAACTTCCGGTTCGATTTTAAAACATTAACTTTTACAAATGTTGGTACTGATTAAAAAAATGTCTATAATTCAAGTTTCTTTTGGTAACAATTAAAAGAGAGGTGGAAATAAAGATTTTTATCAAACAAGTTTGAAGTAGAAAATATTGAATAGGAAAAACACATATTTATTGAAATTAAGTGTATTTTTATACATATAGCAAATGACAATAACACTATGGCTGAACTTAAAGCACCATCAAAACCACATAACAAATGTCTCCTACAAATAAAAAATATGTTTTTTATTGCTTAAGATTAAGATTTACAAATACTATCATTAATTAGTACGTGAACACTAAAATAGAGTATCAAATAGATTAATAGGCAACTAAAGTACTATTAATGTATTATGCTTCTAATGAGGATATGGTTGTAAATAATTGCTTCTTTTAACTCCATAAACGGCATTTGAAATAAGGTTAAAAATATAATTGGATATGCTTTTTGGATCATTAAGTAAATTTACTAATCACTATAAGAAAAGCCATACAACTTAAGATTGTTAGTATTAGTATACCAAATCCCTTAAGTGCTAGTTCCCTTATGATATTTAAACACCCTTCTAGCAACATCATAATGGATTTTACTAAGATTCTACATGAATCGCAAGAATAAACTAGCTACTCACATGATATCAAGTATGTTGTTAGTTAGATGTATTAGGCTTCCATTTAAATTATGACACCCATGTCCATCGCCATTTTCATCCTCATCTTTTAAGCTGAACTTTTGATTGGTGTTAAGAGGAGCCTTAATAGGATTATAATATTGTATCTGAAACTTCATAAGTAGATGTTTGACATATTTCTCTCTCGAGAGAAAAAATTAACATTATTTTGAATCATTTCCAACCTTAAAAACAACTTATTAGTCTTAAATCATTCATCCTAACTTTATTTATTGTTATTATTTTAAAATCCTTCTAGAGCAATACTATTTGTTGAATCAAGAGAGGTTCTAATTGATGTTTTGATGATAACAAAATATAATGACTAAAAATGTGTTTATTATTTTGATAAAAAAATATTAGAAAAAAATGAAGTCATAAACTCAGAAAGATGGTGTATGAAGTTGATAAACAGAAGTTGAAGTTTGTAACTGATGAAATGAAGATCGAAACAATAACAAAAGGAGATCAAGGCTCATCAAGGTCATTTCACATATTTTATTATTATTTATAAGCTCTTTGTTAATTTGATGATCCAAAAACATGCATAATCATTTCATCTTACTTCATTGCATGAGTCATTACATTCATCAAGAGGCATTGAAGTTTTTTATTTTAATATAAAAGCCATTATAGTTATACTAGGTGGCGGTTTTGAAAACCTAACTTTGTTAATTGAATTAGAACATGATCTTAAAAAAATCTTTGCGGAACATTTTGGGAAGTTTTTTAATAATATTTGAATTAAATAAATTGGTATTGAGCATTTGAAGTTGTTAAAATCATATTTTTTGGAGTTATTGATTGACCTATATAAGTTAATGTTTGACCAATATAAGTTGAAGTTGTTAAATTTGATATACCGATACTTTGTAGTAACATTGGTTGATGTATTGGTCTACCAATATGTCATATTGGTCAATTCAATATATAATATTCGACCATTGTTTTAACGACTAGTGAATCTGATGATGTAATGCATATTGGTTGACCAGTGAACTGTATATGGTCGTTGTAATGGCTAGTTCTTGGCTCCAATAGCTATTTTGGGTCCAAAAACACTGTAAAAAGATGTTTTATCATTTGCTTTAACATTAGGAAGGTTTTAGTTGATGTACACATACATTTTAAAAAGTTTTCAGTCATTTGAGCATCGTTATGTCACATTTGCATAAGTGAGCCATTTTGGACTTATCAAGTGAATAAGTGAGACATTTTTATACTTTGTTAGGTTGTAATATTGTACCCAGGGGTGGTCCAAGTAGTGTTGAAGTTTCTCTTTACCTTGGAAGAAGATTGTAAAAAGGGTTTTTCTTTACCAAAAAAAGTTATACAAAGGTTATTCTTCACCTAGAAAGAAGAATTATAGTAAAATTCTAAGAAGAGTCTTGAGAGAGGAAGTAAGAGAAGGGTTGTTTATCAAACCACTATAAAATGATTTCATCTCTCTCTTCTCGATCCTCTTTAATTTATTGCTCAATTGTTTGATTAATTTATATTAAGCAAATTTTCCTTCTTTGTTTATATTGATTGTTATTAATTGAGTACATTGGATAGAAAATTTGCTGAATTTATAAAAACCAATTTCATCCCCCTCTTGAGTGCCATTAGAGACTAAAACTGTTAGTAATATAAATCAAATCATCTACACATAAACATACAATAAGTGCCTCATCGTCTCTGTTAATTTTTATATTTAAATTTGACTCAATTAAGCTTTTATAGAATCCAATCTTGTTGAAATATCTAATAATTTTCAAGTACTAATACTTTGATGCTTTTTTATAGCCATACAAGGCCTTCTTAAGCTAATAGGCCTTTTCTCTTTCTTTAGGTTATTTCATAAACACTTTCTCATTTAAAATACCATTAAAAATGTATATTTCACATATTTAATAAACATGCCACTTATAATGTACATCAATAGCCAAAATTGTTCTAATTACGTCAAATCTTGCTACAAGCGTAAATTTCTTTGAAATAAATACCTTCTCGTTGCATATAGTCTTAAATAAACATTTATACCTTATATTTTTGTATTAAACCATCATGTTTGATTTTGAGTTTGTAAACCAACTTTCTCTTTATCATTTGATAAGTTAACAAGCTCTTAAGTACGACATCTTCAAAAACAAATTAGTTCTTAAGTTATAGAAAATTGGCATCGTTTCGTCTATTTATAAATATCATTTCAGGGATGTTATTTTCTTGGAGTTGATGAAGAGCTTAAAGTGTAGAATGAAGTTGAAGGTGTGAGTTTGATTAATTATTTATGTGCTTATAAGAATTATAAGCTTTAATCGCAAGTGGATAAGAGGAAAGGTGGATCATTGCTTTTAGGTGCAAGCAACCCTCTACTATCCATCCCATTGCATTCCATTGTCTCCCATTTTATTGTATCGTGTCAGACCAGATACATCTATTGTTCTAGCTAGCACTGACAAGTATGATCTATCCTAAAAGGACTATAAGTATTACTATTAATCTTTTTCCATTATCTAATTGTCGAATTAGGTTGTGAATTTAATTGAAAATTAAACTAAAATAACTAAACTAAAGTTAACACAATAATGAACTAGGATAAAGAAACTACTATAATTAAACGATATCAAATAAGTAGTACCTAGGTGATGAATCTCCCCAAGATATCTTTAAAAATAACCCTTTATATCATCTAATTGAATTATTGATTATTAAATCGTGAAAATTCCTATCTTTTGTTAACATCTTTTTCAAGACTATTAACAACTAACTCTCGGTTAATTAACTGAAATCTCTTTCTAGTTTAAACTCCTAAGATTGCATTACTCAACTCGTGAATTTCACTATTAGGTTTGACCCTAATCTCGAGGATTTATATTGACCTGTCTTTAGGTTTGCATACAACTCCTTCCAACTATGGTAGATTTATTTACATGAAAATATTTATCAATCTCAATCATATAAAATCAAACATTGGGCTAATATTCCAAATAAATTAGTTCAAGAATATAAACATATAATTGAATCGCAATAAACCAATCAAAAATTTGCATTGAATAAAAGACTTTATCATACTATTCATTCCAACTAAGGGTTCATCACCCTTAGCCACTAAACAAATTAGTTCATAAATATAATATTTAGAAGAACAAATAGAAATAAAAATTATATTTTATATCCCCCTTTTTGTCTTGAGTGAAATCTTCTTCCAATTTGGATTGAAGGTTGCTTTATATTAGATCTTGTGATGTAATCTTTGTATTTTCCTTTATCCTTCATTCAGAATTGCTTCTTCTTTTCTTTTCTGACATCTAACGAAAATCCAAAATGCTTATCCTTTACTCCAACCTTTATAATTTCCTTTTATAACAAAAACTTGGATCTCTGGAATGTACACGATTTATACCAAGATTGTAGAATCACGTAATAATTTTTATGCAATCATTTGTTGAAAGAAATTGATTGGAGTATATGTGTTTGACCCTTATAATGTACCCAACAATGTCATTAGGAGTCCAGAACATTTGTTACTACACAAATTCATGGGTCACATTGTTTTTGCTAAGAGTTAAAGTAAAAAATGTTCTAAAAAGGATTTGTTCTTACTTTGGTGTAGGGAGAACAAAGTCAAGGTCTGCATATTTACACACATCTTCCAAACAATAGTTACTTCCATTACGAAAAAGAGTAGCTATTTAGGCATGGAATTGTTAATAACTGCTTTGACTCACTACCATGATGTTGTTGTTAATAGACTAACCCCTGTCTTCCTTGAAATGTTCAATAATACACACTTGAGGAGAGCTGAAATCTTGGAGTCCTATGGTATGGAACCCTAAGATCCAAGCTCTAAATTTGTAGTTAAGCATAGGACATGATAGACAAGATCCAGTTCAGCACCATTGCTGCAACATCAAAAGGTAACATCAAATGAATAATATGATGATGAAGAAGAAGGCTAGGAGACGGTGCTCAACAAATTGGAAGAGAACAACAAGTGACTAGAGGGCATAATGGACATCATAGAGGCATAACTAAAGGAATAATGCACCATCAATGCTACGAAACAAAGAAACTACTTAAGTTTTTTGCAGTGTCAGGCATCCAATTCCCTTCTTTGATGTCATCACCACCACAATCCCTATAACCTTATTTTCTATTTCTTTTATTTTTGTTGTTCAATTAGTTTTTAGTTTTGATTGTGCTTTAGTTATGTGTTGTTTCCACATTGAGAAGTGTGTGTTGTTCAAATATGGGTGTATTTGTTTTTTATTTTTAATTGCATATGACTTTGCATTTGTATTGTGTGTATTTTTGCTTACGTGGGCATTGTGTAATTGTTGCATAATTTTGCATTATGTATTTGTATGAATTTATCAATGACAAGAAATTGAAAGGAATTAGCTTAACTATGAACATGATCACTTAAATTATGAAGAAAAATTAACTTGTGAAGTTTGTGCTTTAAGTGTTTTTGAGGTAAATATGCATGTTGATTAGAATATTATATAAATTATTTCATTTTATGACACTTGTTTAGATGTACTTATAACTAAATTTATTTAAATTGGTAGGCATTATTAATAGCCTTTTATGGGAGTGATTGACTAGGAAGAAATGATGTAGGTTAGGAAAGAAATAAAATTTTAAAAACTGTGTTGAATAAATATCCTATTCCACTAGCAATTTTTAAAAATATTTGGGTAAAGATTACAGCTAATAGCCAGTTGTGAGTTGTGATATAGTTAAGTAATCGGGGCCATTCATCGAAAAATATTTTCCTTTGCGTTAAAAGACTAGAATGACACTCTAACCAAGCTAAATAAAACATGACCTAGTTGATTCATGACAAGGTGTTTTCCTTCGCATCAAAAGACTAGGTGATCGTTGAATAAAATATGAAAATATGGTGTTTTCAATAAAAATGAACCTATTGATCTAGTAAATTGAGAATTTCCATGAGGGGATATTTAGTGATAGTCTACCTCCTTAATTGGTAAATTAGAATAAGTGCATGATCACAAATGTCATAGATGTATAAATAGGGTTCAATATTTTCGTTGATATGCGTATTTAAATCAAAGCACTTGATATGAATGGAAAAAGTTAGTGTGTTGGAGCTTTTTTAATGATTGATGTTGTGGGTGAGTTAATTTCGTGAGATTTGATGTTATTAACTCTTGTATCATAATTGCATTGTTGCATGATTGCATGATTATATGTGTTTTACATTGTGTTTGTTTTGTGGTTTTAGTTTTGCTTAGAGGCAAGCAAAAACCACCTCCTCATACTCATTTTTGAACATTTGGGTCCTTGTGTTATGTTCATCATGTTCTGTATGACAAAAATAAGTTCAATCCCAATAGCAAATAATGCATTTTTGTAGAATACCCCTATAAAAAGAAAGGATGGTGTGTGTTTGATTTGGAAACTAGTGAATTATTTGTCTCTCAAGATGTGGTATTTTTTTAAGGCAAATTTCAATTTTTTGAGGCTTCATCTACATCTCTCTCGCCCTTGTCTATTACCTATCCAACAGTATATGATGATCATTTATTGTCCTCTTCTTTCGGGTCATTAAGTGCTACAATTTTGCACTGGCTATTTCTAGTTCTTTGATGCCTATTTTGGGTGCTTCTTCTGATAATTCAGGAAAAAATCATAAGGGGAGTAATGTACTATCCATACACCACTATTGACAACAAGGTGAGCATCTCGAATCCCATTATTCCTCCATCTGTTGTTGATTACGTGTCAACCCCTATTATTAATCATGATGAGACCACCGTATGCAAAAGTCAGCGAATCCATCAACCTAATACCATATTGCAAGATTATGTTTTCCACACTGCATATTATCTTAATCCTCTTTTTACACTCACCACTCAATCTTCATCCTCCAATACTCCTTATCCCAAAACCCACTATGTGACTTATGCTAACTTGACTGCAAATCATAATTGTTTTCTTGCAGCTATTACTATTGATACTGAACCCATATGATTTTTGAAGGTGGTCAAAGATCCTCATTGGTGTGATGCTGTGTCTAAAGAGATTGATGAAAGTATAATGGCACCTGGACCATTGAAAAGCCTCCCCCTAGGAAGAAAATTATGGGATATAAGTGAGTCTATAAAATCAAATACAACTCTGATGACTCAATTGAACACTTCAAAGTTAAGCTGGTTATTCTTGGAAACAACAGATTGAAGGAGTTGATTTTAATGAAACTTTTGCTTATATTGTGAAAATGGTCTCGTTGCATGCTTTTCTTGCAGTTGTTGTTATTTGTGGGTGGGAATTGCATAAAATGAATATCCATAATATTTTTCTTCACGGTGATCTAGATGAAGAAGTTTATATGCAACTCCCATAAGGATTTTTTGTCTCCGATTCTGGCAATGTATGGTTGATCGGCTCTTCGTCTCGATCTAAAGATCAATCCTTTGGAAACCGAATCAAAAATAATTAATTCGAAGGATTGCAATATAGGGTGCAACCTCGGGTCGTCTCACTTAATTGGAACCGAACGAAAAAGGTTTAAGGTAGCCTAATTGTCAAAAATGCAATTTAAGTTGATAAAAAGGGGGGTTTTGGATCATTGATCAAAATTGAGGAAATTAAATTGAAATTGGAGAAGAATATGTAAAAAGTATATTTTTGGATTTTTT
>JANITX010000210.1:9272027-9285401 GCA_027564395.1 Erythroxylum ulei | reverse complement strand
TCATGAATGCATGTACAGTCATGTGCATGTGCAAAAATTTCTATTCATGTATATATGGAGGCCATAATATGCCTGAATATAGCAAAACAATTTTAAACACTCCTAACCGTTCCAAATTACTAGTTTACCCTTCTCATCGTTGATGAGATGTTACAAAGCAACCGCCAGGATATATTAAAAAAAGACAGGAAGACAAAGTCTATCGTCTAAAGAAAGCATTATATGGCTTAAAGCAAGCTCAACGGGCGTGGAACATGAAAATAGATGAGTATTTCCAAAATAATGGTTTTGTAAAAAGCCTATATGAGTATGTCATATGCGCGAAGAAAAATTAAGATGCGCGAAGAAAAATTAAGACGATGACATCGTGATTGTGTATTTATATGTGGATGATATGATCTTCACAGGAAATGATTCGAGTATGTTCAATGATTTTAAGAAAGCTATGACTAAATAATTCGAAATGACAGATATTGGTACATTGTCATAATTTCTTGGAATCGAGATAAAACAAATGGGAGATGGAATATTTATATCGTAGAAGAAATATGTGGAACAAATCTTGAACAAATTTAGAATGAAGAATTACAAGCCAATGGCTATGCCAACAGAAATAGGCATAAAGTTGAAAATAAATTCAAATAAGGAGTCAGTAAACTCGACAATGTTCAAAAGTCTAGTTAGAAGTTTGAGATACTTGACTTTCAAACGTCCAGATATTATGTACGCAGTTGGATTGGTCAGTAGATATATAAAGAAGCCAAAGCAAAATCACTTCATTGCAACAAAAAGAATTTTAAGATATATTTAAGGTACAATAAATCATGGTCTATTTTATACACATTCTCAAGATTTAAAGTTGATTAGTTATTCAAATAGTGATTATGGTGGAGACTTAGATGACTGAAAGAGAACCTTTAGATCTGCATTTCATATTAGATCGGCGATATTTTCATAGTCATAAAAGAAGCAACAAATAGTTGCTCTCTCAACGTATGAAGCTGAGTATATCACTTCATCAACATGTACATGTCAAGTAATATGGTTGAAGAATATTTTGAGTGAGTTATATCACACATAAGAAGATCTAATTACAATATACATTGACAACAAATTTGCTATATCAATTGCGAAAAATCTAGTATCATATAACAGAAGCAAACATCTAGACACAAAATATCATTTTATCAGAGATAGAACCGAAATACAGGTATTCCGCATTACTTTTGTTTTTAATCCTTTCACGTAGATCCGGGGTATGTAATAACGCTCTCACTACGTACTAACATATGGTATCAGAGCGGTTACGTGATCAGATTGCCAGAAACGGAGGTTTTTCAGTTTTTCATCTCATTTGGTTTTTCTTCGTTTTTGATTCGTTTTTCAACTTTTTTACCAATATAATTGCGTAAAAGTGGTATATATAAAGTTAGCTACAAAAAACGGTTCGAAAACGGGCCAAACGGAACAGAAAGGATTCTCGGGACACCAGAAATCGCTTCCGGCGTCGGAGCCACCGGAAGCTGGACGCGGGCGTGTCACGTCTGTCGCACGCACCAATAGCGGGGCGACACATCACTCTATTCGGAGCGCGACATGCACGCGCGACACGCGGCCCACACCGCGACCGCGTGGAACGTTCATGAGCATAAGGATTCCTGACCGGTTAGGAAAGCTCAAAACTCGAGGAAACTGTAGAAAGGCCTTGCTCGTGAGTCGATGAGCACTTTCCGCTAAAGGCTCTGGGAGATTCGGAGACATTTGGAGCTCGGAATCGGTATCAGAATCAGAAATGAAACCGAAATCTAGGTATTACGCATTACCTTCGTTTTTATCCTTTCACGTAAATCCGGGGTACGTAATAAGACTCCCACTACGTACTAACACAAAGAGGATTCCATGAAAATGTTTTCTTCAAACAAGTTCAGTTTCTATTTCATTTAGCAAAGAAGGAATCAATAAGGCTACTCAGACTTCCATCAGGTGCCAGACAAAAGTGTGGGATGTGTCTCGACATGTTCATGGGACTCGCTCACATTGGTTTTGTTGTCGAAGTTTGCGTTTGTTCCAGAGGAAATCACTGTTTTTGCTGGCTATGATCGAATTCCTACTAGTAACCATGTAGTTAGCAATGTTATTAGGAAAAATCAGACTCTTCCAGTGCTGATGATAGAAGATTACGGTTATGCTCATACACTGGTTATTTTCCATGGCTTCCTTCCTTGTTAGTATGTGAACCTCGAGGGGGGGCATGTCCGCTTCACTCGATTAGGTCAGCTTTTCACCAGCTTCAGTTAGTAGCTTGCCAAAGCCACTGATACAATCATCATTCATGAATTTAAGTCTTTGCACATACATGTAAGCTGTGAGGGCAGTAAATAACAAGATGTCATCACATTGGTGGCTAGTCTTTATCATGCTTGCGCGTGAGGGTCGAGTCAGGAAAGGTCAGAGACCCATCATTCAAGGAGTTGAGTTTATTCATATTTAGCCACTTGAAGCTGGAGATTGACGTTGCTGCCTTCTTGACACTCTAGATCAAGCAGGCCTAGCAAATTACACCTTCAGACTCCCCCTTTTTTTTTGCGTTCCCTCTTTTAACTTCATATCAGAAAGCAATAAATAAACTATACATTGTAACCTATTCCATCATATGAAAAGTCGAACCTTAACTTTTGAAACCTTCAAATGGAACTGAACCCTTAAACACCATCTTCATAGCAAAAATGATTATCTTTGAAGAAGTTATAATAAGCAAGAAAACTAATATATCTTGACAACGGCGTCCTCAAAAATATAGTTTGTCTGTCAAAAGTTACCCAGTTCAAACTTAGGAAATCTGAAATGAGATAGATCATTACAAGATACCAAGAAGATCCTGCAGAACTTGTTATTTCTGCCACAATTTGGTGGCAACTTTTAGGCAGTCATCTTTGTTGCGTATAGTTATGAGACAACTATTTTGGAACATGGTGACCAAGAATAAAATTTCCCAGGTTTCCATTTCCCATGGCATACAGTTTAGCATTAAAGATTTCGAAGACTGTTCTTGGTTCCATTAAGAATATAAAAACTCATTTTAAGGAAGATGCTGGGGATGAGATACGGACTCGTAAAGCTTTCAGTTCTATAAGATGCCAAAGCAAAAGCAAATTAGAAACAAGAAGAAATAGTTGATCACATGAAAACCAGGAATAAAGATAGCTGAAAAAAAGCAATGATTCAAATAAAGATTGTGGGCATGAAACGTTTGTGGTCACTGTGAAGCTCATGACCAAGATGGTTTGACTAGGTCAAATGTATGATCTCATGCAAGTAAAACAAACATCTCTTTTTTTGTGTGTCTGTGTGTGTATTTGTGTTGTAGGCATGGAAGGTAGTGAGGTCACTGTTTAACATTTCTTTTGATGAAGAAGAGATATCACTTAAAGCATTTCCCATATGTCAGCTGCTAAAGAGAGATCTCGATACTGACAATAGTATCCTTTAGTTCATCCGTCCTTTTCCAACTCGCACCAATTTGTTTTCTGCGCCTTGTTATCTTCTGAATCCTAAACCATTTGCTTGTAGATTTTTTAATATCAAATCCCAACAGAAAAATGTAAACTGAATCAAGTCATATAATTTGATTCATGTCCATCGGTCCTTCTAACGTCTCCGTGAATGAAGACAAGAGGTTTAAGATTTAATCATTGGGTCTAAAAACTTAATATCACAACTAACTTTTAATAGTTTCTTAACAAGCATCACAAAAAGTTTGGATTAAGCAGAAGATTTTTATATAGATTTAGATTGGTGGTCAAGAATTAATTGCCTCAACCAAATGAATCTCCTATAATTGTACTATCCATGCCAACTTCAACCTAACCAAGCCTTTGGACAAGTAATGTACTAAATACATTGATTATCTATTCATAAACACCTTTTCCTAACTACTAAATCTTTATGATATGTGAATGGATGGCCAACTTTACACAAAATGACTTAGGATTGGTCCAAAGCATTCCACACAATGTGTCCAATGAGATGGAGAGGAGTTTGTGTCTTGTGATTACCAGTCAATTGGAATGCAGTGGATGGAAGAAGAAACCATAAAAGCCAAAGGGCAATAGGCCAAAGCTATGATTGATCTTGATGAGAAACTTGAATTTCAAATCTAACGGTCTTGAATACACTTTGTGCTCTCTAATGAATAATGATATGAAAGTGGTCCCAAATTCCCATTTCGTGTTGAAGCAAACACATTTTCTAGGGTTGCTCTTTTTTGATGATACAGACCTCTTCAAAAGAAGAACCATTCATGCCATATTCATCACTTCATTACTCAATTAGCTATGGCCAGAAATTTTCCAGATAGTTTTGTACACACCATAATAAAGATTATGGCAGTACTGCACTGGCATTTACCAAAAGCAAGCAAGCGTGAGAATTGATTAATTGATTAAGGACAAAGACATGTACTTCTTTTTTATAATTTTACTTTTTTTTAGTTATAATTTAATATTTTAACAAATCTTTACTTTATTAATTACGATGCATCAAATATATTTTTTTGACAAATCTCGGAATAATTGGCAAGGTTACTCTTTTGTAACTGGAAGGTCACTGAGTTCGAGTCTCAAAAAAGTTGCATACAATTGTTAACTCTCCCTGATCCTCGTAAAGTCTCTTTTTCTCAATTTTTTGTCAAACTAATGTGACATATTTCAAATTATAAATTATGATGATTTTATCAGAATTTTAATAAAATATGGTAATTTTTAAAAAATAAATTACAAATAAATTAAACTGTATTATATCTTTATTGTGCATTAAAGAGCGGAAAGAGACCATATATAATGGAGACCTGTGCTGAACAAGCACAATGACCTTGCACTGCATAACATATCGGTCAGGTGGGTGTGCGAAACTGGTCCCAACCCTGAAAATGCCACCCTAGGCTTTGTTGTTGCCACCTTAGTTTTTATTGTTGTTCTTCCCTGGTCTGCCAATCCATTTATAGCATTAATTACATTTGCTTGGAATTAGCTCTCCTCCACTCAATAACCTCTGCTTTTTCTCTTTTTCTTCTGAATATAACCACGAAGTGGGTGTGGCTCTAAAGCTGTTTTAGTGTCACTCCAATCAATTTAAGATTGGTATCTGACACTTTCTAACTCTGTGAGCATGGAATTCTCTTCATTTGCAGAAAAGGACATGTGGGTTTTCAATGGCGTGGACATAACCTTCACAATGATTACGGTTTTAGCATCTGATCACTAGCTTCTCTAGCCACAATAAATTAATGGAACCAGGAGAGTCCATATGTACTTGACACCAGAACAAACAGAGCTCCCTCCATAGTTGAGAGACTTCTTTATGGTATTAAAATCCGTTACAAAGCAAGCAGAGAACAGGAAAAAGAATCAGGGTATTGTAAAAAGAAGCAAAGAAAATTAAGAAGAGAAAGCAGGAGGAGTAAAAACAGAAAAGGTAGATGAAGAACATTTAACTTTTAATGATAAAGTAGAGTATTAATAAGTAGTACGATACTGTGGTTTGCAAGTTAGATTTGGCATATAAATATAGGAATATTAGTGGTTGGGGTCAAGGTGAAAATTGAAACTTTGAAAGGGATGGTAAACATATGAGAGCGTGTGTTAGAAAACAATAGAAAAAGCAAATAGGCAAAGAACCAACAGGGTCTGATGAAGTTGCAGAACTTGGCAGGGGCTTTTGTCTGCACTTTATCTGCTTTATAGGCCACTCCACTCCACACTGCTTTATCAATATTAGAATTATAGTTTAGTGGCTGCAAAACAATAGCATACGATTTGAACTTTGAAGAAGAAGAAGATATGGGGGTTGGAGGAGCATCCTCCAAGCTGAAAAGGGCAGCCAAGAAAATGGTTGTGGTTGCATGTGGCTCCTTCTCCTCAAGAAAGCCATCTGCTCTTGCAGATCCAGTTTCAAGTTTAAATGTAAGTGAACCCCATTTACCTTCTCCTTTCTTTTATGATGCTGATGCAATTAAAGAATGATGGAGGAGTTAATTTTATATGGCTGCAAGAGTTTTCTGGTTGTTCTTACAGTGTTTTTCTGGTCTGGATAATCCAAGAAGTTATTTTTCCTTTTATCTTCAAACTCAAGCTGCATTCATTCCTGATGAACCTGTGAAACTAGCAGAATTATCAAATGATTTGGGAAGCGCAAACCTCTCTGCTACGTTCTCTCTCTCTCTGTCACTGTGTGTTTCTATCTCTTCCTCCTACTAAAAGACTCCAGCTTTGTGCTTTGTTGGTTGCTTCTTTCTAAAATTTCCCAACTTCATATTCTGTTTTCTCTCAAAATGTATTCGGTATTGGATTACGATGAACTTATGTGTTGCATTTCCAAATAAATCATTCCTCTATGGAAGTTGACATAAAGAAGGAAATAGCTAATGGCTATCAGTGAATTTACAGATCTCGAGCTCTACAGCAATGTCTCCCACAATGGCAAAGAATATCTCAGACAGACACATTGTCGAGGAAGAAGAATCCATTCTTGCTAAAAATGACCACAACTTGACTTCCAAGGTAGGAAAAATGGTTTGAGTTAAGCCCGTTTCTGTTCCGTATGTGAAGCAACCAACAGTTATTACATTCACTTTTGGAATCCAATGTTTGGCAACTCCCATGTTTTTTCGCTTTTGCAGTCACATATCCACATTTATTCTTTTTCATTTTCTGATTTGTTCATCTTTTCATTGGTTCAATTCAAGTTTCAAAAACTGCAGTTGATGCATCTCCAAAACCTTGTGAGGTCCCATCTACCCACCATGTATTGTGTGTTCACATGATTTCCCGTCAGTCACTGTTTTCCTTCTCTCAATTATTATTGTGCCCCCCCCTCACCTTGTCACTGTATTCATCTAACATGTTTCTGATTTATGACCTTAACTTGGTGTCTTTACAATAAAGTTTCTTATTTTACTTCCTTACTGGTGCCATCTGAGATTAAAATAAAAATTATTACATTACTTTATGACAATTATGACATCCTACAACATAAGAAATCTTTCTCGGGATCAATTTACCTATACCTATTTCCGTATGTCACCCTGTGCTCCTCTCCATCCATCCATCTATCTATTAACATTGGATGGAGAAGAGCATAAAGTGGCACACAGGAAACGGACGGAGCCACCTTGTGCCCATCTTTCTCATGTGTAGTTGATTTTAAAGAGGTAATTTGGAATTGCAACTGTAAAATCTGAAAAAGTGAGAATCTTTGAAGAAAGAAGTCTTCTTATGATTTTAAATTTCTTAAAATCCAAAAAGTAAAGGTTGCCATGTCCTCTTTGTCAATACTATGACTTGGGATAAATACTCCACTTTCACTGGCAATGTAGTATAGGCAACTTGACTTGTACAAATGGAGTCATCTATAGTTATAGAGAAAGAGCGGAGCTTGTTGGGGAAGTGATGGTGTATAAGTTTAGTTGGTATTATTGGTGGCTTAACTTTCGGTCATGTGTTGTCGCAGAACTTGTGTGCAATATGTCTGGAGACTCTAAGCTATGGCTCGGGCAATAGTCCAGGACAGGCTATATTCACAGCCCAGTGCTCACATGCATTCCACTTCGCCTGTATCTCATCAAACGTCCGCCATGGGAGTGTGACCTGCCCCATTTGCCGTGCCCATTGGACCCAACTTCCTCGCAACCTACACCCTCCTTGCTCCCATTTCTGCAACCAAGCTGACCCCATTTTCCAAATTCTCGACGATTCCATAGCTTCCTTCAGAGTCCACAGACGTTCTTTCCTGCGCTCTGCTCGTTACGATGATGACGACCCAACAGAACCTGATCACATCCCTAATCAAGCACGCCTGGAATTCTCTTTAGTGCAGGTCCCACCAACACCACACCCTTATCCCTGCACACAACCCACTGCTCGCAGTTCACTCTACCACCAGCATCATCACTCCTACTTGACAGGCAGCTCATTTTTTCTACCCTCACCAAGTCCTTACACAAGCCCCTTGAATAGGGGAGTTGCTGCTTACCTCTCGGTAAAGTTGGCACGTCAAGAAGCAACAGATTTGGTTCTGGTTGCTAGCCCCAACGGACCGCACCTTAGGCTTCTCAAACAATCCCTGGCGTTGGTAGTATTCTCCCTTCGACCTATTGATCGTCTGGCTATTGTGACTTACTCTTCCGTTGCAGCCCGTGTCTTCCCCCTGAGGCGCATGACTTCCTGCGGTAAGCGCAATGCACTGCAAGTCATCGATCGCCTCTTCTACATGGGTCAAGCAGATCCAATTGAAGGCCTCAAGAAAGGAATAAAGATACTTGACGATCGTGCACACAAGAATCCTGCATCCTGCATCCTGCATCTTTCTGATAGTCCAACAAGATCATATCATGCTCTGAACATCCAAGTTCCCATCCCAATTCATCGATTTCACGTGGGGTTTGGTTTCAACACTTCTCATGGGTTTGTCATCCGTGAATTTGAAGACTTTCTCGCAAGATTGCTCAAAGGTATGATCAGAGATGTCCAGTTGAAAATTGTAGGGGAAAGCACGATAGTAACACTTGAAGAGCTGAGAGGCAATGAGGAAAGAAGAATAGTATTAGATTTGAGTGAGTGTCAACATGTTAATGTTGCTTACAGCTATGTAGAGGGTGGGGTTGATGAGTTTACCAGAACAGGAGAAGCTGTGGTGAGTTTAGCAGATAAAAGAGAAGCACTTGATAGTGGAAGAGAACATGCTGCATCAGAGAGGGAAGGAAGCATAGTAGGTGGGAGAACCAGCAGTGTTGAAAATTGGGACTATCACGATCCTTACATGGCCAGAAGATGGGCAAAACATTTGCATGGTTATAGGCTCCAGTAAAATAGACTAAAAGTTTACTAGCAGTATATACACATCTCAACCATTACAGGGTTTTCAGTCATTCTCCGAGTTCTTCAATAGTCTGATCAAGCAGCTTGTGCTGTAATTACGGGGATAATCTGTCTAAACAGGATGACTTAATCTTGGAATTGCATCTAAATGTGTGACATCATAATTCGTGCATTAATTCAAACATGCATTAGAATTTATATACTGCACATCAACTGCTTATAATCGGAAGGACATGAAATTAGGAAAAACAAAAATAGTCAATAATCAATTGCATTTAATCAAAATCTTAGATACTTGGGCACCTAACTCCCCATTACAGAAAATACGCCCAAGCAAGTAAATTAGTTGCTAAAGAGACTCCAACTCCCATAGTAATTTCTTTATATTTTGTAACCATCATCGTTGAGAAATGTGACATATCACTTCTGTTACCGTGATTTATAGGCCTAACACAAAAGCAGTTAGTCGTGCACATAGTCATAAACCAAGAAGTCACTGTACAGTAGAGAGCCATCTGCTGCATGGTGAAGAAGGAAATAACAGTCATTACAGAAATAGCAAGGATTTTCTGGGCACCACTTGTCATCAACCGTCATCTTTGTAGCCCTGAACATGTTGCAAACATCGCATTTCCTGACTCGGCATTTTAGTTGGAAAATGAATATTGGATAAGCTGCCCGATTCTGAACATCTTCAGGATGAATCAACCTCATGTCCCTGATGACAATTGTATGCTTGCAGTCACCCTGGACCAAGTAATTTTCCAAGTTAATATACGAGAATAAATATGCCAAGAGAATGGCCACAAGAACAGATTCAGCCACGTGCCAGTGACAAATATGTATAAGTCGAGAAAAATCATCACATTAACCAGTATGTTCAAGCTAAAGAAGCTAGGGAACCATGAGTAAGAGAAAACACAGTTACATGGATGAACAACTATAAATCAAATCCTGTAATACTGAATTTAAGGTTAGCCATAATTCTCAAAACAGAAACATATACACCTAAAATTATACCTGATGACAATAGAGATATCCAGCTCCAAGTCGGAATCTCAAATCACAAAACCGTACTTTCTGCATGGCAATACGTCTGAACTGAGGTAGATCTGGAGTTGAGACATCCCCTAAAACAGCCTTTTGTTTCTTCTGCAACTCCCCCTTCACAATCCTATCCCATTTTTTTAGTGCGTCATCTTTAGAATTTCTAAGCCAATCAAATATTGGTTCACTATAATCTATAGCAGCTGGATCCCTCAAATCATTGTAAAACACATCCTACACGAAAGCAGAAAACTTTTTAAATAGGTAAACAATTCCAATAATAGTATAAAAGCAGACACAAAACACTTACTTCAATAAGGAAATATCCCGAAGAATCATGCTGTCCAGCCTTTTGCATCACCTGGTCTGTCGAGCAATAGATCTTGTCCCTCATTTCAGTCAAAGTTTGTCGTCCTAGGACCAAGAACTCCTGAGTCTACAATGCATGATGACATGACAAAATAAGATGTGTAGAATTACACCCATAGAAAGAGAAAGGAGAAACATAAGTGGGGAGGGTGAGGTAATGAAAACATTGAAAAACCAATTAATTCCTGAAATAAATCATCCCCAGTACATAGGAAGACATTCTCCTGGGATACAGTTGGATTATATCATTCGATTACAATCAAAAGTCAATGATTTGTCGGAATCAAATACAAAATTGTTAACTACCACCTAGCTATCAATTAAAAAAAACTGGACTTGGAAGTTTGGTTCAAGATCAATGGGCGGAAACTCCAGAAAATGCAGTATGGAGTCTCAAAGATTGATAATTCACCTCAACAAATTCCAAAACTGTATAGCAGAATGGAGCAACTCATGGGATTCAGAATTTGTGTTTTTGTGGTTATCCATTTCCCAAGTTCCAACCCTAAACATGTCAACAATCCATTTTTCAGAAATCTTCAAGATGATTTTTAACATAAAGAGTTCTTTTTTTCATTTAAATTTAGACCAGCTACTAAATAACAGTAGGGCAGAATAGTGTTCCAAAATAGAGTAATATAATCTTCCTAAACAATATCTAAAATATTTTATTATAGGTTATATAAAATATTCACATACTGGACTACAATAATAATATGTTCTTGTAATGAAAACTAAATCTTCATGATCTTTAACATAGATAATAACAGTTTTCCTTTAGTTCTCCTATCAACAATGAAGAAAAGTTTCCCATCTGACCACATCTTGTCCTAATTTAAAAAATAATAGAAGATTGGCTTCATAGTCTGTTACAATATTTAGCACTTCATTAACAATCAAACTGAATGCAGTGTCCTTGGTTGGGATAAATGCTACATATTAAATATAGTCATCTAAAAACAAACTTAGATTCTGCTCCGCTGATCAAAACCAGAAAAGAAGAAAAAGTAGTCATAAAAACAGCGGGATTACTATGAAGAAAAAGTTTGTACCAAAGATCAGTACAACCATAGTTCAAGACAAAAGAAAGAAAGTCAGACAATATTAACTAAATATCAGCATAGATAATTGGAGGCAATGAAACTTTGTTTCAATTCTGAATAATGACAAAGAAAGGCAAGCTATACCTTTACATATTTCCGGACATTATGGTAAACTTCAACACAAAGAACAACCTCTGGATTTTGGATGGTAATAAAATCTTGGGCACCTGAGAACTTTGTTTGCTGCACATTTAACATGATAATCAACGGATATCCAAGCAGTTCTCACAATTGTGAAGAACAGAGAAAAATAATCAGACAAGTCTAGAGAGAACCTGTATACTAGAATTTGTCAACCTAAGAGATTTTAGCATTTCAGATTTTTCCGATGATGAATTGCTGTCTTTCTTGATCTTGCAACTAGCATGTGAACAAAAGAAGAAGTGATAATAAGCACAATTCGAATAAGATGAACCAATATGCAAATGCAAATGTTACAACAAATACAGACCTCAGTGAATGCAACCTAGCACAAGCCCTGTCTTCATCCTGCCTTTGTTTGATTCTCACATATTCCTCTACCTTTGACATGTAGCTCTCCTGGACATGCAAGGAGAATGAATCTGACAAATAAGCAAAAGATGCATAAAAGTTTCCTACATATGAAGGGACTTGGTTGTAGATTGCAACACAAATGCTTGGGATCTCATTGTAAGTTCTTTTCTACAATTATCAACCACAAACACAGGCATGTATTATCATTAGAAAAGGCCCATTTGATGCGGCACTTCTTGTCAATGTGCAAGCAAATTAGATATAATACCCCTAAGCTATAGCAAAATCTCCATTATCTACACAAAGAAGAGAAAACAACAGTAGCAGGTTAAAAGAGTTGAATATTCTTGGACAGGAAACATACATCATCATGCTCGTCTTCCTTCCTGCCCCTCCTCTTCCGTGGTTTGCGTTTACTTATTGTTCCATTGCATTTCATTCCTTGAGATTGTTCTCTTTCCCTAACAACAATTTCTCTTCTGAGAAGGAAAAGAACAGGTTGAGAAATACAAAATTTGAGATAAAGTAAGACAAAGTTATGTTATTTATCATGCCTGAATTAGATCAGAGCACTATAAAATTCTCATATTTGGTAGCTTAGACATGGTAAGGAAATGAATATAATTCTAAAACAATTCCAATGAAATCAAAACCAATCCAGATTAGGTAAATTATGCAATTCTTCTTGGCTGTTTTGCATAAGCTAAGGCAGACTAACGTTTCAGAAAATTGGCATTGGCATTGAAGAAAGAATAAGAATGAAGAGAGGTTGAGCTGGTGTAGGGAGACAACATGTTAATAGAAGAAACATCCATGATAAGACTTATCTAGCTACAGGGCATTTTTTAAATTTCTTCAACAATCAAGTCAAGTTTAACACATGAATTATCAATCCGAAAAGCTATAATTCATGAGACAGTCAAGTAAGTTGCAGACATCTAGTTCAGTCTTATAAATGAAGCATAAGAACCCAGAATTCCAATTCTGTTTGCATATAATTTCTAAGATTTTGAAAAAGGCAGCCATATACATACATGAGACATTAAAGAATAATCTGATCTTGCCTACACCGTAATAAACCTGCAACAGAATGAATGCTAATAAAAACCTAAAGCATTTCTCATATCAGTGAGCAACTAAACAAACATAAGATGATCAAATTTGAACCCAGACTCACCCTTCACTCAAGTTCTCTCCAGTAGGCTCTGAGCAACTTCCAAAGCTTTGTTTATCCTATGATATCACATTTACAAAAAAACAAAAGGATGAAAAACCCCATCAACGCAGAACTAATGTTGGTACTCTAACTATCCATCATCATCAATGGAGAACCAAGAAAATGCACATCCACCAAATCAAAGAAAGAGAGGGATTAATGTCCATACACCTAAAGCTTCCTTCATGGCCATCTCCACCAGCTCTTCATCGGTAAAAAATTTAAGGTCATCAACCCTGAGACATCACATTTTAAAAAATATTTACAAGCA
>JANITX010000210.1:9240381-9253215 GCA_027564395.1 Erythroxylum ulei | reverse complement strand
ATAAAAATTATTCTATAAATTAATAAAATATTTATTTATCGATAAATTAATAACCCTGTATAAAATAATAAATTTTTAAACCCTTAAAATATTCATTTATAGAGGTTTTACTATAAAGAACTTTATGTATTGAGTACGTTGACGTCGACGTTGACGATCAAATTTTGATATCTATTTTAAATATATTAATAATTATGTTAAAAAATAATTTTTTATTTTAAATATGTGATTATACTACTCACTAGCTCATGTTGATTTGGACGCTTTGTCTCTTACATATGTTTTCCTGTCTTCTGTTTTTCTTTTTCTAAAAAAAAAACAGTTAAATTAACAGCTCAACAAATTATAACAACAAAGAACAAACATTGCTCATTGACACTTGTCTCTCTCCCAAGTTTCTTACGTAAAACAGACTTGTTCTTTTCTTTCTTGTTAAAATTTTTCCTGTGTAGTAATCAAAAGTATCTTGGAACCTGTAATTTGAGAATCCCGTTTGATTGTGAATTCCGCCTGTTAATTTGGTACTGATTGTGGAAGTGTGGACAAAGAAAAAGGAGAGTACGTCAAGGAAGGGAGAAGACCCCGAGATTCTCGGGGGACACTGCGACCTGTAGATATAGATCTAATTCTGGCTGGTATGTACTTTAGGTTCCTGTTCGTTTTCTGGGTTTTCTCATTTTCTTTGCTATCATTTGACTTTTTCTATGCTTTCGCTTGTTTAGTTCGAATTTCATGGCCCACTTGTTGCTTCTTTTAAGTTGTTTTCTTTTTTGGATATATGGTTTCGTGTTATTGCTGTTTCTAGCCCTCTTCGTTTTTCAGTTTCTGGCTTTCTCAAACCCTAATTTCAGCAAGTTATTCGGGCTTGTGATTCACTTGCCTGATATTTAGTTCATTTTTGTTTTATGTATCATGTGGTTGTTAGTGATGATAAAGTAGTTTACTTGGGGTATAATCGTTAGTTGTCCGATATTTGAAGCGTTGGGAGGTTAGGTTCATAACGATATTAATGACAATTTTTTGTGTGGACTTAGATACTTTTAGTAGATTAAATTTCATTTTTACTGGTATTGCTGCTACTCCTCAATTATGCTGCTAATGTCTTTTCGTGTTACCATATTGACCTTCACTTAGTTCTTGTTAGTCCCAAGTCCCATCTGTGTTTAAGGATTAAGAATCAGCTTTTATATTTGGTTGTATCTTGATGTCACGTGCATCAAGTTTATAGTGTTTGGTCATTAGGAAAGGTTCTTTAAAACGTTGCTTGAAGATATGTAATTGCTGCAACTTTCTTCTGACGCCAGCTTTGGCTGAGATATCTATAATTCTGATTAATTGCGTCTTTTGTAAGGATGTTTAACTTGTTCCAAGTGTTGAGATCCGATCTCATCTTTCTATAGTTCTCTTTGATCGTCATAGAAGATGGTATGGTCATGATAAATCTTCTGATTTTTTTCCTGCTTCTGGTTGAATTCAAGTTGTTTGCATACGGACGATTTCAAATGTTTCAGCCAAAGGGTGTTCCTAGTTCGAGTTTGGTTGGTCAAAACTCATTAGTGAATGATCAGCATTTAGATTGTGGTGCTCTTGAAATGGACCCTGTCAGTGGAGGAAGTGATCTCAGCAACAATCCTACTCTTGCTTCAAAACAACGACTACGTTGGACTCATGAACTTCATGAACGCTTTGTTGATGCGGTGGCTCAACTTGGTGGGCCGGACCGTGAGTCTTCTTAAGCACTTATTTTTCTTTTGCACTTGATTTGAATTTTTAAGTTTGTTGACCAGAATAGGTCTCATTTTTAGGATTCGTCAGAAGCTCCTCTTCCATGGTTGAGAAGCGCCAATAAGTTAATGTAGTTATGCTACAATATTCAGTTTCTCCTTTTTACATGTTTCATCCATGTTATTCAGTTCTTTATACATAACTTTACATGGTTATGGTTCTTGCTGGCCTTTTATACCTGTTAGATTATATATTGTTAATTTCTGTGGAATTTCTTAGCACTTTAATACTTGAGTTATGACAGTGAACACAAAAACCTAGTTTTTCTTTTATTCCCTGTGGTTAATTCATTCCACCTCCACTAGATAAGCTTTCAACTGTCAAGTTGTGGCTAACAGCAAGAAAATCTAATGGTGTTGCTTTTCCACCTGCACAAACATGGATGCACACTGGCATAGAGGCATGAATGGAGAGACTTGCAAGTCTCCATAAGTGTGTTTACAGTATTCTCGTGCTAAAATTATGAACCCGGGAACTCATCACACTGCTTGTATACCCAAACTTCTTGTATTGTTGAAGTAGTCAGTTTATGATTTGAAGTGTATCAGAACTCCATAGGAAGTAAAATATAGTTATCTGCAAGAAATGGGAAGGTGTTAAAATAACTAATAAATTCCAAATTGGAATTGAGCAAAAAATTATAATGGTTTACATATGAGAAAGGATTCATAAATCATTTCCTTAAGGTTTTAGGTTAAGATATGAATCTTCTTTATATAAAATACTACTCTTAAAAATAAAAATAATTACGAAATTTCACAGAAGAGATGTCATGTCTAGATGATATACCTTTTCGACATGAATATTCTAAATTTTAGTTGAGAAAATTAGCAACTAATATGAATATATTTATCTATAGATACTTCATTTTCTTTTCTTTTTTATTTTTCCTTTTCCAGGTGCTACACCAAAAGGTGTTCTTAGAGTCATGGGTGTACAAGGTTTAACCATATACCACGTCAAAAGCCATTTACAGGTTTTCTAATTATAATACTCGTCTTATATCATTAAATATATTATCCCCTTTTTCCTCTTGAATTCTCTGGAAATGCCAGTTAAGATTCTAGCACTTATACTCCTCCATTAGTTCTTCTGACTTTGCTCTCATGATGCTTCCAGAAATATAGACTTGCAAAATACCTTCCCGACTCCTTATCTGATGGTAAGTCCATGTGGCAGTCACTCTTACTTATTTTTGGCCATGTAGAGGTGGATGGACATGCTAGGAGGCAATGTAGGTCTTAGCTAAACAAGATGAATAACATGACATGAAGTTATAGAGACAAATTATAAACAAAATATTGACAACATATGATGTTATCTAACTCGAAATTGGCATGATTTAGCCCCTTTAAAGTGAATTATTTACAGCATTTTACAAAAATTTCACATGAATTCTTAAGATAAATAACCAATACAGCACACGTACTCTTATTGTATATTAGAAGATACTGCACAGACTTTTGTTTTCTGATCCGGACATAAAATGATAATGCAAGGGAAAAAAGCTGACAAGAAAGAAACTGGCGACGTGCTCTCCACAGTGGATGGTTCATCGTAAGTGCATTTGCCTTGCCTTTTCTTCTGTTCTTAATCACCTGTTTTAAATAAATAATGTGCAAAAACTTGGAAGTTTTGAATGGAAGAATTCGCATTTTCCACCATTGTATACAAGGAGAAAAACAGGAATATGTTATCCATTTCTGAGTTCATTTGCCCTTTCCCAAAATTCTTTAAAGTCTGACCCAGAGTACTTCCGTCTGATCAATTTGGGATTTGATTGTTGATTTTCTTCCTTCTGTCTTTTCTCAGCGGAATGCAAATTACGGAAGCACTCAAGCTGCAGATGGAAGTGCAAAAACGTCTGCATGAGCAATTGGAGGCATGTCTACTCGTTTGCATTCATGTTTAACATACTATTGAGTAGGAATGGCAACTAGAGCCTGGCCCAGTCCAGCCTGGAGTCCTGGACTGGACTAAAATTAACTTGCCAGACACGGGGTTGACTGAACTTTCGGCCAGGCTTGGGACTGAATGCCAGCCTGAACCTCTCCACCAAAACGACATCGTTTTGGTAGCAACCTGACTGGGCTTCGGGCCAATTTCCATCCCTATTATTGAGCAATAACTAGTGTTTCTTTTACAAGAACTCTTCAGTTATCAGCTTGAGCTTATGCTGTCCTACTTGACTGGGGGGAAAAGGTTAAATTAGTCAAGAACCATTTGAAATAGCTGTAGGGATTTTGGTGAGATTTGACATTGCTTCTCGTGCTCAAATTTTTCCATATTTTCTTATCTTTTATGTTTGGTTGAATAATAAAAGTTTTTAGCATTTTAAATGAAAAGGCGAAAATTATTCATAGAACAATATTTCTTTATTTTGTTACTTTAGTAGACCATGGGGGGTCTTAGTAGAATTATGTAGTTTATTGCATTTCCTCATTTTTCAGGGATTTCAATATCCTAAAGTATTGTCAATCCTCCTTCCAACCAGGTCAATTCGAAAAAACCCAGGGATTTCATTAATATCCACATTTCAGTTGTCATATGGTCTTAGTATTTTCTTGATCAAGGTGCTGTTACTTTTTCTGAAGTTCTCACATGTTGGAGAAGTATAGGAAAAGGCCTAAGGTACATGCTTAACGGTTAACAGTAAAGGGAAGGCAAGTAACATATCAATCATACATTCGGAAAATACATTGGCTTACTTCCATTAGTTACGGGTTTTAGGCTGTTTAATAGCCTATGGTACATTATGTTACTTCAGTTATAGTTCTACCTGTAGGCAGATTTGCATATTGATTGTAAGTCATAATATCAGCATGTAGGTATTATTGGTTATACTGTTGGTTATATCCTTGGCAATCAAATTTGGATGCTTTGTGGACAATAGGTACAGAGGCAGCTACAATTACGTATTGAAGCCCAGGGTAAGTATCTGAAGAAGATAATTGAGGAGCAACAACGACTTAGTGGTGTCCTTGCAGAGGCTCCTGGCTCAGGGGCTTCTGGCCCAGTGTCAGGTGACAACTGTCCAGAATCTGACAAGAACGACCCAGCTACACCTGCCCATACTTCTGAGTTACCCTTCCAAGATAAGGCTTCCAAGGAACGAACTGCAGCTAAGAGCCTTTCCGTTGATGAATCATTCTCATCTCAACATGAACCATTGACTCCTGATTCACGTGGTAATGTTGGTTCTCCAGGTGAGAGCCCTAAGCTTGAGATATCAATGAAGAAACAGCGCATAAGCATAGGAGTAGCTTATGATAAACCAGAGATGGCCCTCACACACCAGATCCTGGAGTCAAGCTTAAATGCATCGTACAGACCACACTGTCTACCTGATTAGTGAGCCCTTCATCTGGATTGTCTATGGGGAATAATGATTAGATGGAGAAGATTTCAGGCACAGATGTGTATATTTCCTTGCTGCATGGTATTTGCTCTTATTGACCATCATCTTGCCATGCCTGTAAAAGGATGAACTTTTAATCAGATTGTAGAACCTGTTAGTGTTAGCTGTCTGAGATAATTAGGTTCCGGGAAAGATGTAATTTCACATAAAACCTTCTTAGATACCTGGTACATGTCCAGAACTTTGTGAATCGTAAGTGGTTTGTTTATTTAAAGATTGTGTTAACTGATGACTACTGTTATTTCAAGAGATTTTTAATGATGGGCAATGGTAGAAATTGCGGCTGGAAGTTGCTGAGAATAAGAAATTGTTGGTTGCTAGCCCCTCTTCATTTCAACAATGGCAAGACCCATGAATCAGTTGATTAGAAAGATCATGAAATTTGGATTGGATTCGTTTAGTGATGCATTTATGGCTACACGAGATGCTAAGCCGTAGAGTTGACCAAAAAAACATGTAAGCATAGTTTTACAAAGGCTTAAATGAATGACAAATCCTCCAGCTTAGGACAACATTTTAGCTAACAAGCACTGCTGCTAGTATAGGATATTACACGAACACGCTGATTCAGGTGTGTGCCAAGCCCAACATATGCAGTTAGAGAAGGCAACGATGCAGCACCAGACCTTACGAAAACAAATGCCTACAAGCTACAAATGTGAAAAGTGTGGATAAGCTGCTACAAGAATAAACATAGTTCCACAGGAATGCCTCACTCATGCTCATGAAGAGTTATGTCTCCGATGGTTTACTCGCCTCGGAAAGCAATCGCGCAACCGCTTGCTGAAGGCCTCAAGTTTTTCAAGTTTCTCACCTTTGAGTGTCTTTGCAGATAATGTATCTTTCTTTTTCTTTTTCTTCTCTTTTACGATGTCCAGAGATATATGTTGCACAGTTCGTAAAGGTGTTGCAAGCACTTTTAAAGCCATCTATTTACAGAAGAAAAGCACAAGATCAAGAATGAGACAGTGCAAGTTTGTTCGTGCATCAACATAACCTACTATCCTGGTTATTATGATTCATGATTCCCTAAAAGCATTCTACTAGTGTTAATAGGCACAACAAAAGAGTATGAAAGTGCAAGTGTCCGAAGCCCTTAGGCATACCATTTCTATAGTGCAACACAACACAAGCTAGCTAGAGAAAGAGAGAGCCAGACCTCATGGCCGTTGTCACCGTCTTTGCATTCAGCAAAAGTTTCATCATCACTGCCTCCTATGGAAGAACATCTTCCCCAACTCTCTCTGTTTGAGCTTGTATATGAGCAACATTCCTCACTTGCTCCGTTTAGCTTATCCTGATATCCATAATTATAGAGAACTCCATATGAAACAATATGTTATTTGTCATTTGCTACTCAAATAATAGCAACTGTCCTCTTGGAATCCCAAGACCAACGAAAAGTAGAATATGAAAGCAAATTGGAATTGTGTGCTTGCTCCTTTAAAATGCTGTAGAAGGATCAGTTAATTATTTAGTGAAAAAAAAATTAAGTGGCAGCTTGATTCCAAACCAGAGTAAGAGAGCTGTGGTAAGCAAATCAAAAATTTGAAACTGGTTAAATGAACTCTATGATGACTCCAGGCACAGTTCATCAAGGGTTTTGGTTCCAATTGAAATTAAGAAGAGTATCTACAACACATTTCTCCATCAGAGCCTCCAATGAAATCCATGTTTTCCCATTCAGTGATTATACATGTCATCTAAAAAGCCATTTACATGACAAACAAGTCACAGCAATTCACAATTCAAGCAAAAGTTTATTTGATTTGGTGTTTCCAGAATCACTTTAAGAGATTAAGTATTATAAGTTGATCGGCAAGGTTTTACAACTTGGCATTCTCCTTTGTGTGTCACAAGATAAAAAGCTCAAGACATATTCTAAAGAAATTCGTGTTTTTTTCCCTCTAATAATCAATTTTGGAGCAAAAAGTTTATCTAAAATATGTCTATAATACCACTGTTGTCGCCACTCCACCATCACTTATGAGCTAATTAAGTGACAAACAACTGGTATAAGTTCTAGTCTTAAGTGTGAAATGAAACCATTGAGGACAACAGTTATCTATTGAGATTCACATCTAGATGTGAAGTCACCAAGTTTTCTAAAACCAAAGCCATAGTGCTTGTCAAAGATGACCATTTGGCAAAGATGGTTGGGCAGACCAAATCGTACTCTACAATTAAATGTGTTTTGTATTTGCAATGCAGGCAAAACATGCCTCTTTAGGCCATGTTCACAGCCAATCAAGCTAATAAAATGGTAAGTTCTTCTCTCTGGAGACTCATGGTCACAATTCATTTGACTTATAGTCATATTTTATGATGAGCAACACAGAGGATATCCTAATGAAAGCCTAATTTATCGTACAATCTCTGTTTCTTACAATTGATATATAAGACCTAATCCCATTGAACTTCATGCTAGTACTTGTTGAATGTCTTTGAGATTTAGTATTTAATATAGAAATATTACATGCATGCTCCTCAGCAGAAATATAATTTTAATGAGATATATATTTCGTCCTATAAATAGGGATTTCTTGTACTGTTCAACACATGTAAAACCCTAGTAAAGATGCAGCAGGCTGTGTGTAAGCGGATATAGTTTTTACAGCCAAACCACATAAAACTTTGTCTAAATTCTCTCCTTCCTTTTCTCTACTTTCAATTTCACAGTAACAATTCATATCACCTGAAAATTTGAAGGCTCCTCCGAGCGAATCATATGCTTTTCGTCCAAGGAGTGCTGCATCAACCAACAAACCCTAAATTTATTCAGGTCAAAGATCTGACAAATAAAAAGTATGTGTTCGTGAATGAAAAGATACATACTATTACACAAGCATCTAGGACAACCTCACAAAGAAGTTCGCTTACAGGTTTTGCAGTCAGGATACTTGGAGGAGCACAAGATGAACTTGCAGCATCAATGCAGGAGGAACGAAGGCCTGTTATTATCTCATACAAGAGGCTCTAAGAAAAACAACAAGGTGAAGGCTTGTAAGTTCCAGGTTGACATTCTTTGAAGGGGAAATTAAGGAAACACACCTAGGACAAGTTAATAGCTAGTTGTTCTAGCATAAAAAGGGATTTCAGACACCACATCTGTGAGCAGCACTTTACATAAGTAACCATTGGTTTTGAAATGAAGCATTGAGTTAACAATATTACCTTATAAAATTAACATCACTCGTTACACTTCGATTGAAGAGCTTGACAGAACGGTAGAAAATTACACCATTTTTGCAAAATGCATGTCAGACATCAACTTAAACAAGTTCTTCTGGGGAAGATTTAACTTTAATATAGACACTAATAATAATGCTAGTTTGACACAAGGAACCATAATGCATCTACATGCAGAGAAAAGAGTTCTACAGGACTATGTTGTTTGAATTTTAATTTCGTTTTTGGCCCAATTTCAAGATTTTCAAACATGTACAATATACAAATATCTGTCTTCTTTTTCATGCACTTTTCACTAGTTGATCTTGGACTGTACCTTTTCATTTACCCTTATAAACACCAATTTAAAATTACACTGTTTTGTTAGAGAAGAAAAAGTCACCTCATCCATGCCATTGTCGACCTTCAAATCTCTTTGATTATAATACTTCTCCATCTTAGTTGAGCAAATAGAACTTCGAGGAGGATGAAGTAAATTGAAGAAGAAAATGGAAACTGAATCATAAAAGAACTGTGGCCTGGAGGAATTGTGATCACCATCAAATTTTATCAAATTTTTGTCCCCCTGTACAAACCATATACATGATTATATCTTCAGATTTTAACTAATTTAAGAAAAGTAAAAGATCTTTAGAAAGAAAAATTACCACATAGGACTTAAAGATGATGTCAGAGTGATGGGATTGGATGAACTTGTCCTCACTACCATGTCCAAATAAAGCAGGAATGAATGATTTGGGTGCAACCTGCATGTCATAGAGAATGAAATATTGCTCCAAACAATAAATAAAATGGCATCAATCTAGATTGTCATACTTAGTGCAATATCAGATAATCATTGTAAAGATAAGTTCTGTAATCAGAAGCCACTTGTTTACCACTCAACAGATAAATCCAAGTCTTTGCTGGTCTACATGATTATATCTCCTCGCTACAAATCAGCATTGATGAAGTAAAAGAGGAACAAACCTTTACACAGTTTAGATCCATGATATCAAAATTTGCTTTCTTCATAATTACTCGCCGCATGTATTGCACTGCCACCTTAACCTGATTACAAGCAAAGTTAAGAAAGTTTTCATTTTAACCGAGGACTAAACAAGAAGTTAAACTAGAAAATTCTAACTTTAGATCCTGGAATGCCAGCAAACTTCTGTTTCTCTAAGCTTAAATCACACGCAAGAATGATTAGTTATATAGGCAACTGAGCAAATTACCAAGGACTACACCATAAGTATTCTCAAAACAACTACTTGAACAGCAAATCTGATAGAATAAGCAATGGTGCAAAATTTCGAGGCTTAGAAAGCTGAACAGTTACTGCTAGAGGTCGCATCTAGATAGTATACGATTTAAATTGTATCCACCTAGAGAATTCCAGCAGAGTAACCCAAGAAAACATAAATGCTTACATATCAAGTGATCAAATAAGCACATGAAAATAAACAATCAAAGATATAACCCCAGGTACAAGAATCACATTGATGTTACTCATCCTTTCCAAGGTCATATACATAACACTAGACTCTCCTGGGCTAAGGCAAAAGGAAGGAGAGGTATGGAGGCCAGACATACTGTGAATTTTGGAAGCCGAATTTTGTAAACATCAACAAGTTCCATCATTAGGTCAAATAAATTTGAAAAGGCACTATCCAAAACCATTGCAGCTATGGATGGGTCTTCTGCTCCATAAAGAAGGCTGCATTATGTCACAAATATGTCACTCAACATTTTACTGAAGCTGCAATCGAAAATTAACATAACAACCTAGTATAAGAAACAATAACAACAGTAAAAGAAAACAGCATAGTTATGTTAAAGCACCCAGTGACTGCACCCATGGATCGTCCCCAAAGCCCTATACGTGATATCTGTTTGTTGCTTCTTAGATATGAAACTACAACTTTGAGGTCCTCTTTCTGCCATTTAAAGAACGAAGGAAACGGGACAAAGCATTTAAGTTACAAGATAGTAAAAGCTGGTTACAAGAGACTATTTAAAGCCAAATATGGTTGCATACCTCATGCCAACCAAGGCTGACATAGTCACCATCAGACAAACCAGAACCCGAAAAATCAAGGGTAAAACAAGTGATATTTGATGGAAGAAGAACTACAGCAGCTTCATTTGCATCTGCTCTACAACCACTGCATTATGTATATGGTCAAAACTGAGTGAGTTTCCACCTTTATTTAGTATAAGAATTCTCTCTTAAAGAAAGTTGAAACAAAGTACAAAATTTTTACATGATTAAAAGCAAGGAAAGAATATAAGCCTAAAATACAGGCAGAACCCCTAACAAATGTTATACAAATCCAGCGTGCAGTTAATTTTATATTTACTGTTCTAAATTTTATAAGTTGAAGTTTATCCAAATGGAGAAGAGCACGACTAGTTTCTACCTATTTCCGTGACAATATATAACGCAAGGAAGACGAGTATCTTCAGGGAAATGTGAAGGTACGTAATGGCTGCATTGTAAGGTGTGGCCTCTTTCATTTTTAAGCTGCAGGAGTTTAGCCAAGGACGAAAAACATAAAGCAGTATAATTAAATATCATCATGAAAGTGCAGATAATTGAAAGTAGGAAATTGTGGAGGGAAGGAATTAAAGAGTGCAAACGGACGTCAAAACATGTCCATACTTGCCTCTAAGTCTATTCTCTTGTATGCTCTGCCTGCGAGAGTGAAATCCCTCTCCCACAAATAAAGATCTGGATTATAGTCCGCCCTATACATCCAGAACAGTAAAAACAAGAAAGCCAAGAATCAGAGAGAGAGACAGATAAAGTAAAGAGAAAAAAATTCGCCAATAGGTACCTGGGAGGGCGGATAACAAAATTGATAAACTGTTCAATCATGTCCCACAGTTGCTCCTAACAAGGAGGCACTCCAGAGCATCTCCCCTCCATGAAATAACAACTCCTAGTGGAGAGATGCCATGAAACTTTTACATTTGCTTCTTAGTCTACCATTGTTTGTTGGTGTTTTTGCTTTTGTTTATCTAAGAGTATTAAAAGGTGTAGAAATGTGGATATTCTTTTGTTTTATGTGGAAATCCAGCTCAGGAAAAGCAAAAGAAAGATTCTGGGGAAAGTGTCTCTTCTGGGAATCTATGGAAGAGGGAAAAGGTCGGAATTTTTGAACACTTCAGAAGCCTCAAAGTTGGAAACTTATTTTCAACTAACGGCGCCACCAATCGCAGCTCCTACCGCCCTCTTTGCCTTATTCTCCAATCTGAAGAACATAAAAGGACACAAAGAGGTGCAAAAATAATAGGGTCGTCAATGAGCTTATACTAATATGAAGATGTCCACACAAAAAAGAAAAAAGATTCAAGAATTTCAACATATACATCAAAACCCAGATGTCAAATCTCCAAGAATCAATAATTACAGTGCCATTTCAACAAATTAGAACACAAATCACCAAGAGATCACAGAAATGTTGAATCTTTAACAATTCAAACCACCTGTCATCACGAAAAAACACAAAAGAAGAAGAAAAGAACCAAATGTATATTACGGAAATACAAATTCAACATGAAGAAGATGACGAAAAAGAACGAACTTCATCTCCAACCCATCATAGAAAAATTGGTAACATAGTGAGGAAAACGGAAGAAATTGGAAAGAAGAAAAGGAAAAACAATGAATGAGAACAAAGTGTTGGTTTACCAGGTGACGCAAGTGGATGAGGTTCAGAGCGATGTCGAAGGGATGGAAAAGAGAGAGTTCCAAGGACGAAGAAGAAGAAGCAGAGAGACACGGGACATTACGGAGAGGCAAGCACGCACGCTGTCACAGCAACACAACAGCAAAGCCGCTATGAGTCCTTTTCAATTTTTTAAAATATTTGTGCCTTTTCTCTGTTCTTTCTTTTTCTAACTGCGTTCTTCTGCGCATGTTTTTTTTGTTTTATTCGGATGTTTCATGTTACTGTAATAAACTAATAATTAAATATTTTGAATTTTATTTAAAAAGATTCTCACATTCTTTGAAAGAAAAGGCCCAAAAAAAAACAGAAAAGTAATATGAAATTATGCCTATTAACACTCCAAGAACAGCCAAATAATTTTAGTAATAAATCCCATAAAAAGTCTAGAGATCCATCATATTTTTAAAGCTCTCAACTACCTAGTCATAGCAAAAATGGCCAATCTGGCCTATCTAGCTCAATGTTAATAGAATCGACCTGAGTTAATTGAGTTTAGATTTAGGTTTGAGTTTTTTTTTCCTAAATTTTAGACCAGACTTAAACTCGAATTATCTAGCTCAATCCAACCTAAAGTCTAAAATTTTTATATAAAATAATATCTTTTAACTTTAAAAAATAAAATTAATCAAGCTCAAACGAACTTTGGATCAGAGAAACATGAATACCACCAGTAGCTGGAAGTTTTTCGAAGTTAATATTTCTTGATAATATGGAAGGCACTAGAAG